>JASGAU010341171.1:0-14782 GCA_030220045.1 Australoheros facetus
GGACTCTGGAGAACTTGACTGCATACTGAGGAGGTAATTCAGCCATTTGATTCAGGTGTGTTGGATCAGGGACACATCTAAAACCCGCAGGACAGGGGCTCTCGAGGCCTGGATTTGAGGATCCCTGATCTAAGTGAAGGTAGTACAACGAGTGGGAAGCCACACATCCTGTTGTGTTTTGTTTCATGTTTTTAAATTAACAGCTTTATATTTATAATATGTCACATACCTTTTAAAAGAGGGAAATGTGATATATATATATATATATATATATATATATATATGCCCAGACACTTCTCAACCTGTCTTTGTTCCTGTGTTTAGAAAAGCACAGGATCTCCAGAGAGGATTTTGCTGTGGGACGGATCCTGGGTGAGGGATTCTTTGGAGAGGTTCACGATGGAGTTTACAAAAGCCCAGTGAGTTCATCTGTCGTGTTCATTAATGAGCCTCACACTAAAGCTCAGACACGCTGGATTAGAACACGCCGCAAATATATATCAAACCAAAAGCTAAAAAAATAAGAAAATGCAACAAATGCAATGCCATTTTGCAAATGTAACGCAACGTGCATGTGTGTGTTTGCAGATGGGGGAGAGGATCCGTGTGGCTATCAAAACGTGTAAGGACTGCTCAGCTGATGTCAAGGAGAAGTTTCTCAGTGAAGCTGGTGAGTGCAGCTGCAGTGATTATTTCCTTTCTTTTCACTACACATCAGTCAGCATGTGTGGGGGTTTGTGATGTAACTGCAGCACGTAGGAATCTGAAATGTCTCTTCCTCTGTTTTGTCATTTTTAAAAGCACAAACACAAGCAGTTTCATATGCTTTTCAGTGAAAGCATGACTTATGTTTTGCCTTTAAGCAAAACACAAGTCATGCTTGTTCCAAGCGAAGATAAGTAAGTTTAGAACGTTTTAAGGTTTAAGGGCGTACGTCCTGTTGTCTGTTTGTGGTTTTGTGCAATAGCTCAGACTGCTTAGTGTGGGAGTCTGGAAGCCACAGTCTTCATCATTCATTACAACAACAACAGCGTGTGAGCTGTAGCAAGCACTGCACGTTGTCAGATCTATACTCTGTCCTAATGTTTGGGCATTAATTGTCATTAAAATTTAAAGGCCTCATGCATGGTTTAAATTGAGCATTACATTTTGAAATTTCCTGCTCAGAAACTTTATTCTGATGATGCTGCAGGAAGAAATATCACATATTTTAGTTGCACTTTTTCCCCAGAAAAGTGCTAGGTATTGACACTCACACACTGAAGAAGTCAGCAGGCATGACTGCATTTTCAATGTCTTTAGCCCTGTAAAATAAATGCCTTTTATTACCTGTCCACACCTAATTTTTGTGACTGTATTTGGATTTTTTTATAATACTTTTTTTGGTCTCAATCTTTCCAGTTTTCTGTTTACTGTTATTATCTTCTATGAGCAGCAGCAGCACTCCTGTTATTTGTTTAAGCTAGCATTCACTGTATTTTTAGCTCTGGTTTTGGTCTCAACCATCTCCTGAGGCACTCATGAGGCTTCATATGTTCACAGTCTTGTTGCTATCTGTCCTTGCTCGGCAGATAGCATCCAGTGGATGTTTAAACAACAAAAGTAATGTGAAAAATAGCAAAAAGAAGTTTAAAAAAAAAAGGTTTGTAGAGTAGCAGGAAATGGGAACATTAACAGGAAGTGACCAAGAGAGCATCTTTAAAGTTCTAGCTGTCAAGTTTTGAAGTTTTAAAATTGTTTTACTGTCAGTAATAAAGAAGTACCCTTAAAACTGTGGTTTAAGAGAGACCTAGACTACTCCATCGAATTTGGACTCAGTTTTTGTAGGGTTAAGCAAACACACACTTTTGGGTAAAAAGTGTTTGATAATATAACAACCAAAAACATTTATGGTATAAAAGTAATGTAGGGTCTATCAGGGGACTATCACCTGACAGCACTGGGTTCAAATCCTCCGTGAAGCTAGAGGTTGATCATGTTTTTGTTTAGCCACTGTCTGTTTTCTTTTTCTTTTTCTAGATGTCTGCCAACTGCTGCTGTAACTCTGTAACGCTGTAAATATGTTAATGAGATGGGCCAAAATTGTCATATTTCCTAATAATAAATTCATAATCTTTCACACACAGTATGAACAAGATATGCCCAAAAAGCAGAAGTTAAATGCATTTTTGAATAACAGGCTGAGGGAACAGGTTGTCTGCCTCTTCTGTGTACAGTCACCAGAGGCTAAAATACCACAATAAAATACACAAGCAAAGTTTGACTTCTGTCTGTTAAAGGCTTGATGAAAGATCTGGATCACCCCCACATTGTGCGTCTCATCGGAGTCATTGAGACTGATCCTGTCTGGATCGTCATGGAGCTCTATGAACACGGAGAGGTGCGTTTCTGCGTTTGTGTTCTAGTGAACACCGGCTAACACATGTAAATGCAACTGTGTCTTGTCTTTCTCACAGTTGGGGAATTACCTCATTGAGCACCAGTACACCCTGGGCACAGCTACGTTAGTCCTCTACTGTCTGCAGCTCTGTAAAGCTTTGGCTTACTTAGAGGGTCTCAACATGGTGCACAGGTGATACATTTTCCAAAGGCGTTGTGTTGTCTTTTAATTTTAAGACAGAAGTTACCGTGCAGATATTAGTCAAAAATGATATGCAAGTTGATTTATTTTGGTATTTTCTTTCTTTCTTTATTGTGTCATTTTGTGGTTCCTGTTTTGTCTGCAGAGACATAGCGGTGAGAAACGTCTTGGTGGCGTCTCCAGGGTGTGTTAAACTCGGTGACTTCGGCCTGTCTCGCTATGTGGATGAACAGGAGTATTATAAAGGTGCACGCACCCACACATTTCAAATATCTGCACGAGTAAAGATGCATGTCGAGCCTTTACTTTGTCCACTCAATGAAACATTTCTCATCTGCGTGCAGCCTCAGTGAGTCGATTACCGATCAAATGGATGGCGCCGGAATCCATCAACTTTAGACGCTTCACCACAGCCAGTGATGTCTGGATGTTTGGTGAGAAAAAACCCACACTGACAAACTTTTAGTCTGACTTGTCTTGTGTCTGAACATAATCCAGGCTTTTACTGAACCAGGGATGGAAACAAGAACTGTTTAAGGTCTTACTTTCAAATAAGCTTTTTTTTTTTTTTCTTAAATCAGTCTCATACTCAATATGGACAAAAGTACTGAGCCACCTACACATTTTGTGCTGCTGTTAACGTCAGAGGAGCTGTGACACTTTTTGTCAGCAGGGTGTTGGTGACATTTAACAGTGTGCACTCGCCGATCCCTCTGTGCAACCTAATGTGGTCTGTTGCTTCCTGGATGAATTGGTGCGGTTCTTAGATGCTTCTTCTGTCACACTCTGCTGCGGTAGGCAAGGCAGGGGACCCCAGTGCACGACCCTCAAGGCTTGATTAATGTCTAACTTAAACTTATTAAACAAACTCAAAAATACCAAAACTAGATGGGAGCCAGCCACACAAGAAAACTTGAAATACAAAACATACAGCATTAAGCTGACATTCAGGTTTAGGAGGATGAGGACAAAGGGCTAAAACAAAAGCAGACAAATACATGTGGGCTAATGACAACAGATGGGTAGCACAGCTGAGCATAATCACAGAAAGCGACAAGGGGAAGCAAAGCTAAATACTTTGAACAGGGAGCACGAGACTATCAAAATAAAACAGGAAGTCACTTAACATGGTACGCGCAGACTAAACAGGGCATGAGGAATAACAGACACAAGAGACACGCCAACACAAGGGAGGGAGACTGAGGGAAAATACAGGAACACAGACACAGGAAGACAAGGACCCAATAAAACAGAATGAAAAACTAAACTCAAAGCTGGCATACAAAACTACAACAAACTGAGAAGCTAAACCATAAGAAAAACTAAGAAACACAACCAGAAAATACAACAAAAACAGAAACTTCACAAAATAACTCAGAACACTGGGCCACCGGCCCGGGACCGTGACATCTTTGCAACTGCAATACTTACAGTCAATCGTGGAATATCTTGGAGGGAAGAAATTTCATGACTCTTGTTGTAATGGTGGCATCCTATTGGAGAATCACAGCGAGCTCTGATACTGTAGGTCTGAAGGGAGACTGAATGATTTGGCGCTTGATTTTATACACCCATGTAGGACTGCTGCTATAGATTATCAGTAGATTACTAAAATAATTTCATTGATTATTTGATTAATGGGAGAAAAGTGAGCATATCAGCTTTCTCAGAAGTGAGAGTTGCCATGTGCTTTTTTCCGCAGAAGAAAATAGATGTGCTGAAGGCATAGATGTCAATAAATCTTACTATAATGATCATAGCATGTGCATGTATATAAATATCTGTATGTACCTGCTAGAGTTAATAATAATTCAGTGTTCAGCCTAACAAACCCAAGTCAGTGGGTCAGAGTTTTACTGGCCCATGTACTGAAAAACAAGCTTTTAATTTTTATATTTTAAAATATTAACATAATTTAATTAGTTAGCATTTATATTTATAATATTAATCTACATCTGTAAACTACTGTTACTAAAGCCTTAAAATAAATATGGCCTAGTTCCCGTGCTGCACACGCAGAAGGTATCACTCCAATAGAAAGTAGGTAAGCAAGCTGCTGGATTTAAAGGTGCCAGATTGAGGTATCAGTTCCTCTGCAAACATACACTATTTTAAGCGCTACAGTCTCACTGTTTATGTTGGAGCTTCCCAAACAGGTGCTTTGATTAGGGACTCCTGTCAGCTTTCCTCCCAATAAAGGGCTGATAGCAATTAGAGTACCAAGCGCTGCAGTTTTGGACTCTAGAAAAATGTTTTCTTTCCTGCACCGCCTCTATTGCTCTTTGCCGTCTGTGTGTAGACCCTCCGGCTCGATGTTAAACTATGACAGCATCAGCGTCCCTGCTGCTGCTCTGTTATCAGGCTTTTTGGTGAGACATCTGGGGGCTGCTTGGGCTTATTGTTTTAATGCTTTTTATTCACATGTGATACTAAATACTGTTCTACTGCAGGTCTGTTTTTAGTCTCAATTATGAGTGACACTGAGTGCTACAGAGTTGTGGGTTAAACGAAGTATTAAGCAAAGAATTTGCATTGAGGGTTTTTTGGGGTGGGCGTGGGGGGTCCTTGCAGCTCTACACCTGCAGTAATAGCAGTGGGACTGAAGAGGTGCAGCAAAGTCTGTATGGTCATTGCAGTAGCGGAGCTACTGAAACCTCCAAGGCCACCTCTCTTTGGGCAGGACCGGTCGCAAAAGTCCCTGAAGATGCAGCTGGATACATTACAATAAAAGCACAATTCAAAAATGAAACAAAGTGACCAGCAACAGTGCGACCATGCAGAATGGCACACTTTATTGCTAAACAATAACAGAATGAACAATAAGCAGAAGAAATTATACAAATACTACACCACACACTCTGCTCGTAAAGTGAGCTAAGATACAAAGTAGTGCGTAAAGCTGGCACGTAATATTATAACAGAACAATCTGATAAATAGGACGTGACCTCTTTAAATGTCAAATCTTGGTGGTTATTCGGTGGAACCTTTGGTTGACAAAGGGAAGTGGCATATAGAGCCATCAGGGGCATTATCTTCCAAAACAGGGTCTGTTTTAGAAGATTCTCAGCGTGTGAATAAGTGAGATTAGAAGTGAAAGTCTTTGACCATTGTAGATAACGCACCAAGAGCTTTCACTTCATTCAATTTTAACATTTTTCACAGAAGGGATCTTTAGAGGCTTTCACATCTGACTTCTTCAAACAAAACTTGCTGATTCCAAATCTGAAAACCGTTTTCGTCTCGCACATCCCTTATTTTTTTTAATTTTTTTTTTTATTTGGGCAACGAGGATGGCCGGACAGAAACCACGATGTGTTTCAGCATTTAAGGAAGAAGTTTGCTCTCGAGAAAAGTGAAGCCAGAATCAAGGAAGGTGTTTTTGAGTTTAAAAATGAAACTGAAGCCAACCAAATCAGCAGCATGGGAAGCATTCATGCAGCCTGTCCAGAATTTTCTTGGCAATCACAGAGCAGAGAATTAAACTGAGCTGGTGGATGACATGGTGAAAGCATCTTAGCTAATGAGTGCCAGGATGTCAGTGAAGATGAACTTTCAGCTTTTGTGGTGAGTGGTGGCCTAGAGGAGAAGAAGAGGGTTTATGGGGGTTTATGACTTAGAGGATGCTGATTTGAATCCCTGGACATGTACAGAAAAAAATTGGATCTCCACCCTTGGAGGGACTGAAATGGACTGAAAACCATCTTGACTGAATCTGAAACTGTCAGGGGGCAAAAGCTCCAGAGAACCCTCAGACTGGCATTGGAAAATTGAGGTGTTGAAGTGCTGCCTGTCTCCACTCACAGTAGCATCACTGTGGGCCCCTGAACAAGGCCCTTAACCCCCGAGTTGCTCCCCGGGCAGCTTTCTGGCTGTGCTGCACGTGTGATGGGTTTATTGCAGAGACTGAATTTCACTGCATGTATGTGTATGTGACAATAGCATGGGGAAAGATATCATCAAGAAATGAAAGGGATGGAAAACAGATATCTGGGGGAAATTTAATCCGAGCAAGCCGAGTGACTAATGTCAGAAGTGCACATGCAAACACCAGCTCCTCAAACACGCTGACCTCATTTTATTTTGAGCTAAATTGACTGAAATATGCTTTAAGGCGTCTCTGGTGTCGTCGTCTGCTTTGTTTTTTGACTTTTTGAAAAATGCCAAAACATCAATGACGTGTATCTCAAAAACCTGATGTGCTTAAATCAGATTTTATACCTGAAGTCAGTCTAAAAAAAAAAAAACAAAATAGATAAAGAGCTGCTCTGAAGCCCGCAGTAGCAAACTTTACACTGATCTACAAAAAAATATATATATATAATCTGGAGGCTCTTGTCTGACATGTGGCCTCAGTCAGTATACAGTATGCAGTTTTTCCATTAATCAGCCGTTAATTGCTTTAGTTGGAAACATTAAAAAGTCACCTCAGAGGCAAAGCTGCTGATGTCAACGTTAACCACATTTGTGTGGTGAAAGTATCAGTGTGCGTCAGACTCAGTGTGGGTGAGTAAAAAGATTATTTTTAATGTAGCTGATCATATGTGTGTTTGTGTGTGTGTGTTCAACCAGGTGTGTGTGTGTGGGAGATCTTTTCAATGGCCCAGCAGCCGTTCTTCTGGCTGGAGAACGGGCAGGTGATCACCCAGCTGGAGGCGGGCGTTCGACTCCACAAACCGCAGCACTGCCCGCCCACCGTCTACTCGCTGCTCGCCCGCTGCTGGGCCTACGAGCCGCACGGCCGTCCCACTTTCAGCCAGCTTGCCTGCTCCCTCAGGTGCGCACTTACACAACTGAACACATGTGACCTACAGGTGGAGTGGTACTGCGGTTCTGAGTTATATAAAGTGATGATGTCCGTGTTCAATAGTGACATCCACAGGATGGAGGTGGAGCGTGAGAGGGATGAGAGGAGAAACAGACCACGTTCCAACTCAGTGTTTGATCCCAACCACACAGAGCCTCCACCAAAGGTACCACACACGTGCGTCAATATGAGCATCTCACAGGGTGTAAACTCCTCGCTGTAGCTGTCATCAAATACACTCCTTTTTTTTTTTTTTAGATTCAACCAAAGAAATGTCACAAATGATGTGTTTTTGTGACAGACTGCTAGAAACAAAGTGGCTAATGATATAACTTAAATTTGGCTCTTTGACAAGTTGTCTAATATGTGCAGACACGATACTGGTTCATCCCTTGAATTAGATGCTTTTTTTAATGCTTAATGCAGCTGCAGGTAAATTCCCCTCGGTGTGAGTTCCTAGAAAGCTGAAGTGAGTGGGGGGGGTATCCCGTCTTTCATTAAATCACACAAATTATTTTCGTTTTCACAAACAAGTTTTTGATGAACTCATTACAAAAAAAAAAAACAAATGCTTGTTAAATTCTGAAATGCTTAAAATATGCCTGTTTTTGTTCATTCATTTCAGCCTAGTAACTCAATCGTTTGTCTAGTTTGTGTCGCCTTTTTCATTAAATGTTACGATTTTAGGATGTCTTTTTTCATGTGTATTCAGAGTAAAGGGAAAGGATGAATGAATTCATCTTTTCTCACAGCAACAGGGAGGTGGAGGCAGCTTTTATTTAGTCAACAAATGTTTTAACCTACGTGTTCCCTCTCTCTTTCTCCTGTCAGCCTTCCAGAACAACAGGCAGCAGCCCCGCTCAAGCCTCACACATACAGGTTGCCAAACACACACACACACACACACACACACACACACACACACACACACACACACACACACACACACACACACTTTTTAAATACAATGCCATTGTGGAGCTTTTCACATTGCTTCACAACATGAGAGGCAGCTTTCTCGCTGAGTCACATTCTGCAGCGGCTGCTCTTGTTCTGCTTTCTTGGCTCGAGGGTAAGGACTGGATGTCTGAGCTATAACATGGAGGAAATAGAACACGTGGCAGAATAACTGAAGGGGAAAAATGTTTGCATAAGCAAACTGTTTTCTTAGAAATGAGCAAAAGTTTCAAAAACATCACATGAGGTTTGAAATAATTTTCTATCTGGGCTGTACCGACATGAAAATATTAGCATGTCAAGGACGCGTGTGTGTTTGTGCATTTTTAGGCACCCCCAAAAGATATCAGGCCAGCATGGGAGAAAGAGAGAGTGGAGGATACTTTACAAAGACAAAGAAGAGAAATGATGATGGACAAACAGTGGCTGGAGAAGGAAGAGAGACAACTGGTGAGTGAGATCACACACACACACACACACACATACACACACACACACATTTCAGCCTGGCTTGAACCACAGAGGCCTGCGGGTTTAATGGTGTAACAAAATAAAGTGACATGTATCTGATGCTATTTAATGTGACTATAGTCAGACTTAAACTAAGTAAACATATGCACCAGTAATTTGTTGGATTTTACTTAAATATGTGTTTCCTCTAGGGTCCTATGGTGGGACAGGATCCACAAATCAAGGTATTTGTTTGTTTGTTTTTTTTGTCTTTCTGTGCGAGGTGTGCTCTATAATAAATAATAATAATGCATTAGTCTTATATAGCACTTTTCTAGACACCCAAAGACGCTTTACAATTTCATGCACTATTCATTCACACCTCAATCACACCTGGTGGTGGTAAGCTACCACCAGGTATGACAGAGGCGTGGCTGCCAATTTGCGCCTACGGCCCCTCCAACCACCACCAAACACATTCACACTTAGGCAATGTGGGTTAAGTGTCTTGCCCAGGGACACAATGACAGCATGTGCTCAGACGGGGACTCAAACCAGCAACCCTCCGGTTGCAAGCTGAGCACCTGTCCACTGCGCCACTGCCACTGATCGATGGGCAGAAACCCAGTAACCTGCTACCTCTTTATAAACTCCTGAAATCTGTTTGGATGATAAAGATTTATTGCTTCACTGTTTGTTATTTGCAGCTTCCTGACAAAAACCCAGAAAACAGTGAGTCCCCTTTTATTTGTTACTGTAGCTTAAGCACGCATAGGCTTTTCTGTCTTCTAACTGTAGTATGATGTGTTTCAGGTCCGCCACAGAAACCTCCAATGCCAGCTGCACAGGTAAAAACCTTCAATGATGGTATTCAGTCAAAACATGGCTACATTTTGCTTTGTTAAAAGGGGGTTTAAAAGTGATTTGAAAGGTTTAAAGTTGGACATTTTAAAGGCAAAATGAACTTTCTTGTACTGCTGCAGCCTCGTCCCACAGCTGAGCTGGACCGATCAGGTGATCGTGTTTACACCGGTGTCATGGCGATGGTGAAACAGGTGGTCCAGCTGAAGAATGATGTCAACACACTGCCTGCCTCAGAGTATCCCAATGCTGTCAAGGTAGGTCCATCACAGTAGATCACAGGCAGAAAAGTATTGAGCCATGTGCAGTAGAGGGCGCTGTTGTTTTAGCTCAAGCAGACAATAAGCTTTATTTGAGGTGATGGAGTGTTCTTTCCCGCTTCATCTCCTTCCTTTCTTCCTCTTCCTTTCTTCCACATGTCACTCCATCCACTTGTCTCCGCCTCTCTCCATCATCCGCCTTCAGGCAGTGGGTATCTCTCTCCGGAGCCTGATTCAAAGTGTTGATGAGATCTTGCCCTCTCTGCACGGCTCTGTCAACACAGAGGTAGGCTTCAAACACAGTCTGTCTTGTGTTTTGTGGTAGTGTATGTATATCAGCCACTGGACCACATGTAGCATAATTTCTTTGCAGATTCACATATATTATTTGAATCTTTGGCTGCATATAAGCATACTAGATCACCTTTTCACTCTTCAGCTTTTTAATTTGACCTCCTGGTTGTATGACACGATCTGATCTTCTTTCCTCTCCATCTTAGATTGAGGGCACAAAGAAACTGCTAAACAAGGATTTAGGGGAGCTGATCAATAAGATGCGACTGGCCCAGCAGAACTTCGTAACGTCACTAAAGGAGGAGTGTCAGCGGCAGATGTTGGCTGCTGCCCACACGCTTGCTCTTGACTCCAAAAATCTCCTGGATGCCGTGGACCAGGCTCGAGTCAGGGCCAACCTGGCCAAGCCCAAACCTGATGGAGAAGATTCTGGGGAATGAGGAGAACGCACTCTGGTTCCTTGTTGATCAAATTAACTTATAGTTTGGCTTAAATTATGAAGGGATGAGTCCCTTTCTTCAGGACATGTGGAGGCTATTCTGATACAGCTCTGTCCCTGGGGGAAGGTGGTGTATCAGGCTAATGAAAGATGTCATAATATATTTGTATTTGCTCCTAAACAACTGAACTGAAAAGCTGAAATGAATGAAATTTGTACTGTTTATTTTATATTTTTACTATTAAAAATTATGATACTCTGAACCTCCTGTGTTGTTGTGGTACTTTCATGACAAATTAGAAAGTTTTTTTTCTATCTAAATGTCTGTGTAGGTTCTCAGTCATCCAGGTCTTAGTGGTCTCTGGAGCTTGAAAAAAGGGCGACTGGACTTCTGCAACAATAACACCTCATCAATATTGAGGTATTTTAGTGCTAGTTTTAAATACAGATGTCCATAATTCGTTCAAACAGTGCTGAAAATCAGAATCAGAAAACCTTTGTCTTCAAACACAGGTGCTTGACGAAACTGAAAATTCACAAGCTTTTGAAAATTAACATTTGACACAATTGGCCAAGCATGGTGCACACCAACACACACATAACAAACATGGATTTTGTATGTATTTGAATGAGTACAAGAGCTAAAGGCTGAAACACAGCACAATGAAATCCATAAATTAAGATGCACATCATTTTAATTTTTGGCAGTCATCATTGCCACTGTTGCAAATACAGCGCTTAAAATGACCTGCGATAACGCTGCCTGTTTGCAGGTTTTTGGACAGCAGAGGGGTTTGCGTACCCACGACGCCTCAAAAAAATAAAACATATTTGCAAACCAGCTGTCTGGAAAGTTTAAAAGGTTCATGGCACTTCATCTGGCCAAACATAATACAAAAATAAATAGCATATCAGCACAAACACCACATACCAGCTCTTAAGCACGGTGGTGGAGGGGTGATGATTTCAGCCGGTTTTGCAGCCACAGGACCCGAGTCGACCATGAAGTCCTCTATATGACAAAATATTCTGGAATCAGCTAAAGTTTAACCCAAACTGGATCATGCAGAACACTGATCACAAGCACAGCAGTAAATCTACAACAGAACAGCTGAAAAAGAAAAGAATCAAGGTGTTTCAATGATCTAAAGTCCAGGCCTCAACCTGACTGAAATGCTGCGGTGGGACCTTAAGAGAGCTGTGTATAAACAAATGCCTGCAAATCTCAGTGAACTGAAGAGCGGGCCAGAATTCTTTGACTGATAACAGATTATATTTGATATCCACTGAAATCAAGTGTTGAGAATACAGTTTGGCACACCCTGTTATTATAAGGAGACAATGGACCTTTTCATAACCATGTGTGAGCAGTTTTTCTTTAATACAAGTTTCTAAAAAAAAAAAAAATAGTGTAACTGGCTTGTCAAGTACGAACATACCAAATGTGATCTTCAAGTTCACTCTTGCTTCTCATGAGAGGAAGAAATTATATTTAAGCAATTGAAGGATCTACGAGGCTTTCTGGAGTGGGGAACTAGCTTAAACTCTACTGCAGAGGTTATAAAGGAAACAGATTATTTAAATCCACAAATATAAAATCATGTCTGCAGAATTAGATTATATGCAAATTGTTTAGTTACAAATCATCCATCCATCCATTGTCTTCTGCTTATTCAGTTCAGGGTTGCAGGGGGGCTGGAGCCTATCCCAGCTGTGATAGGGTGAAAGGTGGGGTACATCCTGTGCATGTTGCCAGTCTGTCAGAGGGCTCCTTAAAAATCATATGAGCGAAAATGAACATGTGCTCTGAAGGCTTTTCTTTTGTAAGGAAAGTCTTCTTACACATAAAAAGATAAAGACATCCATTCAATGATAGCATTGGATACGTGTTACACATTAAAAGTTTGTACACTGTCTGTATGCTCGTTCTTCTGGAAGGCTGAACTCCCTCATCTTAAACACATTTCTGCCACAGCCGAGTTTTAAGTTTGTTTGTTTTTTGGATGCAAACTTTTAAAGTGTATTGGTTTTGTTTGATGAGCCTTTAAAAGAGCCCCTTAATTCAAAATACCAGTAGCAGAACAGAATAGCTGTAATACCAACGATTCTGGTTACTTTTAGCCCGATTGCGATTTGAACCCTTGTCCTCTTAAACCAAGGTTTCAGGTAGATGTTATAAAAGCTGCAGAAAATTCCCCAAGGTGGAGTCCACCACGAGCTTATGCAACACTATCCTACATAATTCTGGCTGCTCTTCAGGTCACAGTATTCAGCCGCAGCTGCTCCAGTATTGCAAGCAACAGCAGGATTGTGTGTGTGTGTGTGTGTGTTTATGTACAAGCAGAGCCGGCCGGAGGCAAAGCCAACATATTCGGCCGCATAGGGCCCCTTGACCACCAGGGAGCCCCTAAGCTCACCCACATTTGTCATGAAACTTTTTTGGTTTGTTTTAATTTTTTACATTTGCCAATTTCCTAAAAGAAAGAAGAAACTATTCTAACTGTCCAGATTTGTACACTTGTAACAACACTAATTTATTGAGTTGGCTACACTCTAGCATTTCTGTCTCGAACGAATGCTGAAAAGCTCATTCATGCATTTATTACTTGTAGTCTGGACTATTGTAATTTGTTCTCATCAGGCTGTCCTAAAAGCTCTCTGAAAAGCCTTCAGCTGATCCAAAATGCTGCAGCTAAAGTACCGTATCGCCCCAATAGAGCACTTTGCTCTCAGGCTACTGGCTTACTTGTGGTTCCTAGGATACTTAAGAGTAGAATGGGAGGCAGAGCCTTCAGCTTTCAGGCCCCTCTTCTGTGGACCCAGCTCCCAGTTTGCATTCAGGAGAGAGACACCCTCTCTATTTTTAGGATTAGGATGACTGTTGGGTTTTTTCTGTAATTATTGTAGGGTCTTTACTGTACCTTAAAGTATAAAGTGCCTTGAGGTGACTGTTTGTTGTGAGTTGGCTCTGTATAAATAAAATGGAATTGAATCGAAAAAATTGAAAATAAAAAGCTTAAAGAGTAATGCATCCTAAAAAAAAATAAAATAATAAACTTTAACCCTTCAGCACTGATAGTGATTAAGTTCAGGGGACAATAAAATGGTATGAAGGGGCCCCCAAATCAAATCTTGCTTAGGGCCCCTTCAAGGCTTGGGCCGGCTCTGTGTATGTGCGTGTATAGATGTGTGCATGTATGTATGTATGTATATCATTCTTTGATTATTCTTTTCTCCCCTTTGTTTTTTTTTTTTCTTTCTCACTCTTTTTTCCTACTCTTTCCTTTCTACCTGTCAGGCCTGGTGTAAATAAATTAAATTAAATTAAAATACAAACGTTAACAATAGTAACCTACTGGAAAACTTACAGAGCTATTCTTGGAAAAGCAAATATGTTTGGTACACCAGAGCTTTCGGCTCATATTCCGATTGCGAAAACTGCCAGACATGACAGGTTTAAAAAAACAAAACAACAACTCGCGTGCGTAGAACTCAGCAGCCGTGCGTACAAAGAAACATGGCGCACAGGAGTGTCTGCAGTGTGCGCGCTGCTGCAGGTTCAGGCTCTCGTGAGGAAATTTTACATGCCCGGAGCTGAATTCTACGCTCGTGAAGAAACTGACTTTTCCTAATGTGATTGATCACTTTGATGGATAGTTCAGGTTACTGCGTTACACCGAGTTACACCGTGGCAGCAACATAAAAGCTGTTTTAAACCGGATTTGCTCACAATCTGGAGAATAAAGTTTCCTGAATTAACTATCGGTAGTTATTGTTTTCTGTCAAGTGACTTATAGCATAATACCATCTTTTAAAATGTGATTTAAAAATGTGAAATAATTTTGAGTGTGTATTTGTATAAAAAATGGAAAGTCCGTAAAAGGTGCTTGAATTTGATTCTGGGAAAGGTGTATGAACCCTGTTAGGAGCAATGCATCCCGAAGATGCGGCAAGTGATATTTATTAGCTGGATCTTCTCCAGTCGAAATTTAAAAAATATATTTGAGCTTTTTTACCTTTTCTAGATAGCACAAGGTAAAGATGACACAGGAAAGTGGAGCGAGTGGAGGACATGCGGTTGCCTGCTTAAAGTCCAGGAGCTAAACTGGCGCCGCTCCTGGAGGAACATGCCTAA
>JASGAU010341173.1:0-11433 GCA_030220045.1 Australoheros facetus
TAAATTGGTTTGATGTTCCGAAACACGTAAGTGTGACAAACATGCAAAAAAACAGGAAATGAGGAAGGGGGCAAACACTTTTTCACACCACTGTATTAAAAAAAAATTAAAGTAAAAACTAAGTAGAATTTAACACTTAATGTGCATGTTAGTAGTTTACTACTTTGTGGATTCAATCTTTGGTCTCTACCTGCACAATGAATATAAGTGGATTCCATCTCAGAGACCTGGCACTCAGCTTTTACCAGAACCGCCACTCAGCTCTCCTTCTGGCTGTTCTGGATGTCTTCAAATTAGCCAGAAAAAAGCCCAACTGGAAAATTGCATTTCCAACTTCTACCAAATCCAGGAGAATTAACTACTTCTAGACTCAACTGCTGCAGAGGCCTCTTGTAATCTGGACACCATTCTTCCATGGCTTGGTCCTCCAGCAAACACAGACCTGGAACTAGTTATTGTCACTTCCATTCATGAGGAGGACTCATGGCCCAGGTTTGGAGCCAAGCTCAAAATACGGATTTGTTCAATACCTTCTCCTTTAGAACCCTGGATTGTCATCCAGGGGGAGAGAAAATGAGGAAGAAAATCCTCCAGTATTCCACCACCGGTGTCCATTGAACTGGGTACCAGTTTTGAGGTACCAGGGAAGATGGAATGCCAACACCAGTCCACTGTTGATCCGGAGTCCATGACCAACCCTGCGCCAGATTTGACTGCCTATAGAACTACGGGCCCCATAAAAGTCCCTGGTACTCCACCTTAAAGCCGACCAGCTCCAAGTCCACAAGATATTGCCGATGGCAGGTAACAGCTTTGAGCTTATGCTCTATGTGAACTTATGCTCTGACAAAGGACAAATGGAGACCGAGACAATATATACATGGAAGGATGATTAGGGAAGTGGAGACAGCTGGAGAACACACAGTTGAACTAAATTACAGAGGATGAGACAAAGAAGTAAAACTAGACACAAAACACAAGAGACATAAAATAAAACAGGAAACACGTAATCATGTAGACAGGAACACATAAACACTAACAACCATAACACTGGAAACAAGAGGTGGAACACTGAGGGAGGAATTAACTCTAAGGCAATGGGGAACTAGAACACTATTCACACTAAAGAGAAAGCATACTGTATAAACCAACAATAAACAAACCCAGAATCAATATAATATTTAGACAACAAAAGGCTCAAAACTCAAAAAACACTGGGAAACTGGCCCGAGCCCATGACTGGTATCTGCTCATTTGTGCAAGGAGGAACTGGATGACCTCTGCCAGAGTCCTACAAAATGACCTCCAGCAGGCCACTGGTGTGAATGACTCTGACCAAACAATCAGAAACAAATTTCACAAGGGTGGCCTGGGGGCCCAACATCCTGTAGTATGCTGTGTGCTCACTGCCTGGGACTTTGGAGCCTGGTATTTGTCATAAAATAACAGAATTGGCAGGTCCACCACTGGTGCCCTGTGCTTTTCATATATAAGAGAAGGTTCACCTTGAACACATGTGACAGACATGAGAGGGTCTGGAGAAGCCGTGGAGAACGTTATGCTACCTGTAATATTGTTCAGCATGACTGGTTTGGTGGTGGGTCAGTGATGGTCTGGGAAGGCAGATCCGTGGAGGGACACACAGATCTCTAGATGCTAGGCAATAGCACCCTGATTGCCATTAGGTATCAGCATGAAATCCTTGGACCCACTGTCAGACCCTACGCTGGTGCAGTGTGTCCTGGGTTCCTCCTGGTGCACGATATTGCCCCGCCTCATCTGGTGAGAGTATGCAGGCAGTTTTTGGAAGATGAAGGAATTGATACCATTGACTGGCCCCCATGCTCGCCTGACCTAAATCCAATAGAACATCTCTGGGATATTATGTTTCCCTCCATCTGACACTGCCAGGTTGCACCTCAGACTGTCCAGGAGCTCAGTAATGCCCTGGTCCAGATTTGGGATAAGATACTTCAGGACATCATCTCATTAGGAGGATGCCCTGACATTGTCAGGCATGCATACAAGCACGTGGGGGCCATACAACCTACTGAATACCATTTTGAGTTTCTGCAATGAAATTTTAGAAAATGGATTAGCCTGCTGCATTATTTTTCACTTTAATTTTTGGGGTGTCTTTGAATTCAGCCCTCTGTAGGCTGATAATTTTCATTTCCATCAAACGATGTGGCATCATTTTGTTCCTAACAATTTCCCAGTATAGGTAATGTGTTATCATGGTAGATAACATCCAGAATAATATTAAATAGATATCTATATCCAGCATGATCACCCTCCCTCCCCATTTAGATCTGATTTTTAAAAAGTGTTCCTTTAATATTCTGAGCAGCATACATCAAACGTTAGAAAAATCTTATTCCAAACTGACTCTGAGAAACTGGTCTGTGCATTCATATCAAACAGATTAGGCTAATGTAACGCTGTACTTGCAGGATTATCCAGTAGGACGACTCCACCTTGTTCAGAATGTAGCAGCAGAGTCCTACAAACTCCTCGCTGACCTGAGGTCAGTTACAACTGTATCTACAGCCAAAAACAGACTCAAAACCTTTTTATTCTCAAAGGTTGAACTTAATAACTGTGTGTGTTTTAACTTTTTTAGTAAAGTTTTAGTTTGTTGTTTTATATTCCTTTAATATCAATGTAGACATTTATAGGTTTTATGTTTTTATCTTCATGTTATGCACACTGAGATTATGTGTAATAAAATGTGCTATATAAATTTTGCATTTCTCAGAAACATAAGATTAGGGTTATGGGTCAGAGCTGGGGTTGTGTGGGAAATTTAAAATAGCAAGCCTAGAGCGCTATTGGAGGGTACTACTTTTGTTTTGTTTTTTTAATTCTTTGACTTTTTTTTTCCAAAATTTTTTTTATTTTTATGTTGCTAATCAAGGTCATTGAAATTGTAATATAAAATTAACTAGCTAATGGGCTTTGTTCTTTGAGAGCAAACATGAAATGTGTTGTGGACATTGTCTAAAAGTATAATGACTAACAGCGTTTTATTTTGAAATTCATCCTTAATACTAACAATTTAATAAGTCTATAAATCACTTGAGATTTAGTGGAGGAAGTTAGCAGTTTTGGCCAGTATGCCAAGATTGTAAGGATGTCTTAAAATGCTCTGCATGGGAAACAGATGATTCTGCAGCTCACTTGTTCAGCCATTGTTTGTGTTTGTGCCTACTATGGATAATTTGTTGAAAACCTGTCGCTTAAACATACATTAAGAAAGTCATTACTCAGGTGGATATCAGCATTGGAAAGCAGCTACAACTCTCTCCGTCTCTCTCTCTTTCACACACACACACACACACACACACACACACACACACACACACACACACACACACACACACACACCTCAATGTGCAGAAGCTGTATATCTCTCACACAAAGACACACATGCAGAAACATCATCTCTCTGAATCAGCAGCCTTTATTTCTGCTTACATGTTGGGAGAAGTTGAGCATTACCTACTGAAGAGCCAAAAGCAGTATTTTAAATGTCTGTATACGCTCTCTATAGCTAAAGAGACCAGTCTTCAATATCATATCTACCTCATTAGTGTTCCCAAGAGCATAATAGTTCATGACCATGAGAGCTACCAAATATCAGTAAGAGAATAAATAAGCACTGTGTATCAGATTACACATACGATTGAAGGGGAATAAATATTTAGCCCACGTAGGAAATAAAACAAAAGGTTCTTCTGGAGATATATGTTTCTTAGGTGACAGTATGGTGCTACTTTCTGTTGCATTCTTGAAAACCCCAACAGCAAAGCCCAAGGGTGACACACATCCATCCCCTCACCCTTATTAAACTCTGTTGTTGATGTCTTTATGGGAAAACCCCAAGGGCACACGCAAAGCTGTAGCAGGAATGGCAATACAGCATAATTACACATACACCAACTAGTTTTTGAACGTTAGCAGCGCAATGGTACACACAATCAATAGCAACACACGATGCAAGCTGTTTGAATAAACCTATTTTAGTTTCTCAACAAAAAATCTTGGATAATCTGGCAAGTAAATTAGCTTGTCTGAGTTGCTCTGTTAGTTTCTCCCTCGGTGTCCCTTCCCTCCAGTGTCAGGTCTCCTGTGTTAGTCATTTATCTGTGTCTTTCCTGTTTAGTTATCACACTTCCTGTTTTAGCTTCCTAACCTCCTGTTCCCTGTGTGTCGTGCTGAGTTTGCCTTAGTCCGAAAACTTGAAGAAGGATAAAATGGAATTGTTAAATGGAACAATGCTAATTACAAGGGTCAAGCATAATGAATATAAGATCTATTTTTTAGCTCAATAAATGGCTGAAAGAGATCTTTTCTTTGTGTTGGATCAAATAAACTTTGCTCAAATATTTAAAGTAGCCCCAAATTTCCATGGAACATAATTACTTCTTCAAAACTGTTTAGGTACTGGAACATTACAATTAAAATATTTAGGATTATGTGATTTGCTTTTTGATTTTTTTGGGAATTTGTCATTCTTCCAACGTCTTTGGTGTCCTACTGTCTCACAGCCAGGCGGAACATTGCTGGTCACATCAGTGTTGAGATGATCAAAAAACACATTATACAAACAAATTGTTTAAACAAGCTCGTTTGTATTGGAAATAAGTAGATTGTTTGTCTTTTTTCTCATCTCACTAGCGGACTTATCCCTCTATTGTTTTCAGTAAGTAAATGAAGATTTTACAACTGAATAGGCAACTAATTACTGGACTTGATAAAGCTTTATTAGTGCCTGAATGGAAAAGTCTTTGGGATCTGTGGGAGTGGACATGCCGTCATTGACCCTTCATACACATTCACAGTCTAATTCAACCAACAAAATCACCTTAAACAATGCCAATGGGCCACTAATGAGGAAATTTTTAAATATCTGATTTCATCTTTTGCAAAAAGTGAGTTGTTGGTTTTGAGTCTGATACCATTAGAATTTAGAGCCATTCATGATACTAACTGCTTTCTCCTGCATAGAGAAGTCATGAGAAGTAAGACGCCTTCTTTTAAATCTGCCTGTTCTTTGAAAATGTAATTTTGTCTAATCCCTTCTAGCCTGGTTCACTCTGCATTGCTCCATTTTCTCTGCCTCTATGGCAGACTTTTAATTTCACTCCTTCAGCGAAATGTTCTGGTTTTCTGTTGGTTTTCTCAACAAAAAACTTAGTCTTTACCTCCTCCACCCCTCCCTCTGTCTTTTCTCATTCTTTGAGTGTGTGTGTGTTTTGTAATATCCATCAAGTTCATATTAAAAATAAGACAACCACATGAGTGAGGGAAAGCACACAGCGCATCAGCTCTCACCTCACTTCCTGCTATCAATTTCAGAGCAATTAGGGCCTGCAAAGGGTTTTAATTTCAGATGGGAAATTGAATTCTGTCAAGATATGATCTGCATTAAGACATGTTCAGAGCTTAAGACTATACTCTGTATATAAGTGTGTGTGTGTGTGTGTGTGTGTGTGTGTCTTCTGGGGTATAATACAAAGGCTTTATCGCACTTTGACAGGATGGGATCAATAAGAAGATACTGGGATATATTAATTGATAATGGAATCTTAATAAGAAAGCCTTAGAGAAACTCTGATAAGTGACATAATTGTTAAAGAGCAGTAGTTTTGAAACACCAGGTCATGTTGATATGATTGCAAATTATTTAAATAAAACTGGTCTAAATACTAAAACAGTAAAGTGTCATCATCCTGGGTCTTTGAATCTGTTGGAGTTTTTGGACTTTCTAGTTTTGTATTATCTTTATATTTTCTGGTACTTACAGGATTTGATTGCTTGTCATTTGCTTCATGTCTTCCTTTGCCTTAAGTTCCTGGTAATAAGTTTTTTTGTTTGTTTTTAATGCATTTTTCTGTTTAGTCCTCTCCTCATTTTTGTTTTGTTCCCTATCCACTTGAGTTAAGTCCTCTGTATTGGGTTCATTCATTTCTGCTTCCCTGTTTAGTGTTCATGTTCCACTTCCTGTTCTACTTTTTTGTTTGCACCCATGTGTTTCCCACAGCTGTGTTTATTCCCATGATTCTTCTTTGTGTGTATATATAAGCGCAGTCAGTCTTTTGTCCTTTGTCAGTGCATTGTTTTTCCTTCCCGAGCTGTTTCCTTGTTTGGTTGGTTTTCTGCTTCTGTGTTTCCCTGGGTTCTTGGATTTAGTTGTTTAGCTAGTTTCCCTGGACTTTTCTGCACATATCAATTAAAAGTACTCTTTATGTTTCCATTCTGCTTCCATTTTGTCATGAGGCAGTGAGGCAGGCAGGGTTGGACCCAAATGCAGGACTCAAATGCAAGACTCAGGAATCTATCATGAACTCACATAAACTCTGGCTTTATTATTGGTTATACATGGAGTACAGGGGAGCAGATGATCCACAGACTAGGAATCACAGAAACACACAGAACAAGCAAACTCACTACCTAGAGGAATGAGGGTACGGCCCGACAAGGAACTGAAATATTTACACACAAGGTAATGAGGGAAGACTGGAAATAGCTGGGGAGAACAGGTGAACAGAGACACACTAATGAGTCTGGGGGAAGCAAAACTGACTACTGAACACACAATACAAGGACTGCCAAAGTAAAACAGGAAGTAAACCTGGAAAAAGAAATGCATACTTAAAATAGAAAGAGCCTTTATTGTCCCGCAAAGGGGAAATTCCATACTTGACAACA
This sequence comes from Australoheros facetus, assembly GCA_030220045.1. Taxonomy (NCBI): domain Eukaryota; kingdom Metazoa; phylum Chordata; class Actinopteri; order Cichliformes; family Cichlidae; genus Australoheros; species Australoheros facetus. The sequence goes on from JASGAU010341173.1 coordinate 6,715, forward strand.
CAGGGAGACAAGCACACAGAGAAAAGGAACAGAGACACAAAGAAGAAGCCTAAGTATTTTGCAGCATATGTCCTGCGTACTGTCAGATTGAGCTGTGTGGACTGTGGTGGTAGGTTGCAGACCCAAATGCAGAATGCAGCTGAGGGAGGTGAAATGTAAAGCAAAGAGCAGTTATGAAGTAACTCACAAACAAGAAACAGAAAAGCAAACTCCAAAAGCCATGAGGGACAACTGAAGCGCCATAAGGACTCACTGGGGAAACACTAAAAGAGATAATACATACAAGAGGTAATGAAGGGAGATGAAACAGGAGGGGAACAACTGCAGCTAATCACAAAGGATGAGACAAGGGAAGTAAACCACATACCAAGCACATGAGATGAAGGTTACCAAAATGAAACAGGAAACAACCAAACAAGGGGAACATTACAGAGACTTGACACAAGAGGATGGAACACTGGGGGAAAGATTATACTCAAAGCAACTAGGGACCAAGAACAGGACTGATTACACTACGGAGAAAAAGTACACGGAACAATATGAAAACCAAGAATCAGATGGATTATTTAAATAAAGAAAAGCTAGAAAGTCCAAAAAAATGCAAAACCACTGGGACAAGAACCCACAGACCAGGACATGTACTGATGAATACAAACTAGAAATTTGCAGCTGTATGTTCTGGACACTCAGGTAAAAAGAATTGCTGAGATGTTAATTGATCACCACCTGATGGTAAGTTGGATCAGGTAAAGGGGAAGGATGTAGGACAGACTTGGTGCACTTAAGCATATAGTGAAGGTGTACTGGGAATGGCTGGCAGATGTGGTCCTGTTGGCTTCATCAGGTGGTGGCCTCCAGTTCTCACTGGAACAGTTCGCAGCCAAGTGTAAAGTGTGATGTGTTGCTGCCCCAAGTGGAGACACTGAAGTATCTCGGGGTCTTGTTCAAAAGTGAGGGAAGAGGGGATTGGAAGACTGACATACGGATTGGGGCTGCAGCTGCAGTGATGCGGACGCTGTACCGGTCCATTGTGGTGCAGAGAGAGCTGAGCGTAAAAGCAACCGTGTCAAATTACCAGTCAGTCTACATCCCTACCCTCACCTATGGTCACAGACTTTGGATAGTGACTCAAAGGATGAGGTTGCGGATACAAGCAGCAGAAATGAGCGTCCTCCGAAGGGTTGCTGGCCTCTCCCTTACAGATAGGGTGAAGACTGCAGTTATTCAAGAGGGTCTCAGAGTAGAACTGTTACTCCTCCACATTGAAGGGAGGCAGTTGGGGTGGTTCAAGCAGCTGACTAGGATGCCTCCTGGGCGCCTCTTGGGTGAGGTGTTCTGGGTATGTCCAACCGGGAGGAGGCCCCGGGGCAGACCAGGACATGATGGAGAGATTATATCTCTTGTCTGGCATGGGAATGCCTCGGTGCTCCCCAGGACAAGTCAGATGAGGCTGCTGGGAAAAGGGAGGCCTGAGTTTCTCTGCTTAGGTTGCTGTTCCTGTGACCTGGATAAGTGGAAGAAAAAGGATGGATGGATGGAGAGTCGGGCTCTGCCATCTGCAACTTGTCTAAAATGCATCAGATCAACTGCTTACAGGCGCATGTAAACAAGACTGTATTTTGTCTCTTGGCTTTGTTGCATTTTCACTCAGTGCATTTTAGAGTTGATTTTAAGATTTTGTTTGTTTTAAAATCATTACATGGTTAGCACTTTCTTACCTTTCTGATCTTTTAACTATGCACACTCCCAAAAGCTCACTGAGATCACCTGACCAGATGGTTGTACTGCGAACCAGATTAAACACAGAGGAGACTGGGCCCTTGCTTTAGATGCCCCAAATTTCAGAATAGCCTGCCCCTTCAAGTTAGGAACTCCCTTTATTTTTTTATTTAGTTCTACAGTACTTTGGTCAATGCTTATTGTTTTTAAAATGTGCTTGTAAATTAATTGACTTGGCTTGACTTGACATGTCTGTTGGCAGTCAGGCTAACTGATGTTACCTACCCACTTTTTTCTTCACTGATTTCATGCTTGTGGTCAGCTTCGGTTTTGAGGTTTCCTCTCTTTCAGTGGACATCTTGGCTTAGACATTAATCATCAAGAGGGTTGGTTCTGTAAGCTGCCCAGTGCAGACTAATGATCATTAACGCACAGCGTGTTTCTGGACAGCACACACACTCACAACTGGTTGACCCCAAACCATTAAATATGCAAATCTGATTAGGTAGCAATTAATCATCATAAATACAGCAATTACAGCCATGACACTGAAGTCAGCTGCACTGCAGTGCAGTAAGCAGGATTCCTGTGGGACTTAGAGTTACCTGAGTCATAGTGCAAGAGCAGTCCATGAAAGGCCATTATATTTTATCTTTTGGCATAGCAGTATAAACCTGGACTTAAAGGATCTGTTGCTAATGTCTTGGTGCCAGATACAAGAGCACACCTTGAGGGGACTAGTGGAGTCTATGCCTCAACAGGTCAGGGCTGTTTTGGTAGCAAAAGGGGGACCACTGAAATATTAGGTAGGTGGTTAAAACGTTATAATTGATCAATGTAAATTTCCTTATTTTGGTCATTTGGATTAGCAAAAGTCCACTAAGCTAAACGATTACCAGTCATACATTTTGTAGCCTTGGGAAGTTATTCTGGCTAACTAAGAAAAAAAATTACATTCTCAGTAAAAGCAAAGAAAAAAAAAAGAATTCCCTTCCTCATTACCAACAAGCAGCAGTTAAATATTTCAGTGTTATTTAAATGTATTTGTGCTAGTTGTTTATTTATTCATTTATTTATTACCTGTTTTTGGTCTCCACAAATTTAATTATTGATTAATGAAAATATATTGATTAAAGTTGCAACAACTGACTTTCTGACCAGGTGGGGGCAGAAGAACAAACTATGAAAACAACACAATCTTACCGTAGCAACAGTTAGCTTGAGACATCCAGCTAATTGGCTACCTCTGCATTTAAATTCCATGTTCACTCTTCATATGCTGTAGCTGTTTTGCTATATAAATGCATCTTTATCAGATGGACAAATTTGATGTTCCTCCATGGATATGTCTCCCCAGATCATCACTGATCCACCACCACACCATTAATGTTGAACAATGTTACAGGCAGCATAATGTTCTCCACGGCTTCTTCAGACCCTTTCATATCTGTCACATGTGCTCAGGGTGAACCTGGTCTCATCTGTGAAAAGCACAGGACGCCTGTGGTGGATCTGCAAAATCTGGTATTCTACAGCAAATGTCAGTCAGGCTCCTTGGTGCCATGCAGTGAGCACATGGCCCACAAAAGGACAGTGGTCCCTCAGGCCACCCTCATGAAATTTGTTTCTGATTGTTTGGTCATACATTCACACTACTGGAGGTCATTTTGTCGGGCTCTCTTAGTGCTTCTTGCACAAATGAACAGATATCAGTCCTGCTGATGTGTTAAGGGCCTTCTACAGCCCTGCCCAGCTCTCTTGGAGTAACTGCCTTTCTCCTGGAATCTCCTCCATGCTCTTGAGACTGGAGACAGAGCAAACCGTCTGGCAATTGCACATATTGATATGCCATTCTGGAGGAGTTGGACTACCTGTGTATATCCTCTGTAAGATCCAGGTATTGCGTGATGCTACCAGTAGTGACACTGACCCTGACCAAATGCAAAACAAGTGAAAAACAGTGTGAAAAGATGAGGAGGGGAAAAATGTCTTTCTTTCTTTCTTTCTTTCTTTCTTTCTTTCTTTCTTTCTTTCTTTCTTTCTTTCAGAAGGCTATACATTAGATTTTCTCCTGACAATTTCACAATAAATTTCCCTGTGTATAAATCCTATCAATCTGGCCAAAAAACATGCTGGATTATTTTTTCAAACACCCCACACTATGATGCATATTCAAATTATTTGAACGTACACAGCAAATTGTGAAGTGTATATTTAACACTTTAAGAGTAAAGTTTACACCAAACTCGGTGATCATTTGGGTCCAAATTCCCAGTGTTGAAATAACACTGGACATTGGAGTTAAATAAATAACACCAGAATAGTGTAAAATTCTTACACTTTGAGAGTAAAAATGAACTCTTTAAAGGATTTAATTTGACTCTTCCCAGACTGACAGAATAAAAATAAACTCTGATAGGGTGTCTAATCTATATGATATGGAGTACAATGTACCATGGAAAAGAGAGTCTATTCAACACCAAAACAGAATGAATTCTACCTTTATTGAGTTTATCTTTGACACTTGCATCATTGTGTACTATAGCTTTAAAATTCAACTCCATCATTTATGCACTCTTACAAAGATACAATTTAATATTAATTAGAAACATTAACTCTCAATTTAAAGATAATTTTTCACATAAACGAGCAACCAACAGGTAAAGCGTTGAAACAGCATTATGTCAAAGAGTTCCAAGTATACAGAAACTTGAGGAAACAAAGGACATCCCCCCCTTCATATAAAAATCCAATTTTAACAATTGCCAGAATTGTCTAAACATTTAGCACTGGACTACACCTTAGTCATTATCCATTGTGAACAAAGACAAGCCCAATTAACAAAATGTGAAAGCTGTAAAAGAAATGCAACATCAGTTGCAACAAAGTATTACACTTTGGCAGCAATTTTGACTACAACAAACATCCAGGTTTCTAACAAACAAGTTTATGTGAAGAGTTACCCTAAAACAAATCCTTTGTCAATGTCTTCAACAACAG
>JASGAU010341177.1:0-23343 GCA_030220045.1 Australoheros facetus
ATATATATGCCAAAAACTGATCGCACCTTCTACCTTGTGATAGAAATGCGGTTTCTCACTCAAAAATGACCTGATATCATTCATGAGAGATATGTTTGACATATATTTCACAGATTATAGGTCAACAAGTCATTTACAGCCATTAAAATATAAGCAATCATTTTTTGGCAAATACAGAAAATCGCTTTTTGGCAAACGATCACTTTTTGGCACAACATCGGCAGCACCCCCGCTGCCTCAACATAAAAATGACAACCACTAAACGAGGGTGAGTCAACCGTGTTTAAGGGCACCATTTCCCTTACTACATACTGGCTCTCCCCCACTTACTGGTTTGTACCGAAGTCCAGCTTTTGTTGTTTGGGTGCTGGGGGGCCTCCTGCATTAGCTGCAGCTCTGCTTTCACACCACCTGGTGGGACTCGCTCTGTAAGTCTGACTGTGCCATGCTGCGACTCTAGATGTTTCTTCAGCTTCGACGTAGTGTTTTTGAAGCTATACAGCACTTTGTCGCCAGCACAGAGTGCACAACTAAACTTGATATTGTCATCTTTAGCGGATACAAATTCACAGTAGTGCCTGTATTTCAGCTAGAAAACACGCATCTCTCTCCTCCCTCCATTGTTTACGTTTGTGTCGCTGTGTGGTCCTCATGCTGAAAACGTGACTTAATGTCGCATTACCAGATGTCACTCCCTGAGACCCAAGAAAGCAAAAATATATCTTTTTACTAAGGAAAATGACAAAATAGTAATGCACAGTGACTTGGATAAGTAACTAGAGCAGGCGGGGAACACTGTGAGGGTCATGTTCTTTGACTTTTCCAGTGTTTTCAACACCATCCAGCCTGCACTGTTGAGAGGGAAGCTGGTGAGAGCCAGAGTGGTCAGGCAGCTGACTGCATGGACCACTGACTACCTCACCAACTGACCACAGTATGTGAGGTGCCATGACTGTGTGACTGATGTGGTAGTCTGCAGCACAGGGGTGCCACAGGGCACGGTCCTCTCACCCTTTCTGTTCAGTCTGTACACCTCAGACTTCAGGTACAACTCAGACCATTGCCATCTACAGAAGTTCTCAGATGATCTGGCCATCATCGGATGCGTATCAGATGGGAGCGACAAGGAATACGGGGGGGTCATCGGTAACTTTGTCGGCTGGTGTGAGACCAGCGCCCTCCAAATCAACACCAGCAAACTGAAGGAGATGGTCATAGACTTCAGGAGGAAGTCACCTCCTACAGCACCGGTGAACATCCAGGGAAAGGACATTGAGACAGTGGTCTCTTACAAGTACCTGGGTGTTCACCTCAACAACAAGCTGGACGGGACTACAAACACAGACGTCCTGTATAAGAAGGGCCAGAGTCGACTCCACATGCTGAGGAGACTGAGGTCCTTCGGTGTCTGCAGGACTCTGTTAAAGACCTTTCATGACTCAGTAGTAGCATCTGCCCTTTTCTATGCAGTGCTCTGCTGGGGGGTGGATGCACCGAAAGGGACAGGAGCAGGACTGACAAACTGGTGCGGAGTTCGAGCTCTGTGCTGGGATGTCCTCTGGAGTCTGTGGTGGTGGTGGGTGAGAGGAGGATGTTAGCAAAGCTGACATCCATCATGAACAACCCCCATCACCCTCTGCATGAGACCGTGGGTGCCCTGAGCAGCTCCTTCAGTCAGAGACTGAAACATCCTCGCTGCAGGAAGGAGCGCTTTTGCAGGTCATTCATCCCAGCATTCATCCCAGGTCATTCATCCCAACAGCAGTTAGACATCATGATGTCACAAGTCACTTGGACACTTTGGCTCCACTGCCATCACTTTATGCTCTGCTCCAGAGCATGCTGGATGAGTTCATGTATGAGCTAGATGAGATTTTCATTCAGCAGCAAAGATTAGTGCGATAAAATAAGAGTAAGGATTCAGGTATGATGAGTGACATTCATGACATTTCTCTCTTTTAGTTCACTCAACACAACCGTTTCTTGCTTGTTTCCATATTATTTGTCCATTTGGAAAAGGAGAGCGTGGTTGGATGCTGCATTACATTGCAGACCAGGGAGCAATAACTTGGGGGACTTGAGGGAAATGAAAGTGCTCAGTTGTGCAGGTTGGCTTTGACTGACTGTAGCTTAGAAAAACATTGTTCTTGGCTAAATTCTCTGGCATCCTATTTGCTTATCCTGGGAGGAGCTGGACGGCAGTGAAATACCCTACCATCACAGATACTTAAGGATTTTGAAAGCTCATCCCCTTAAATTTCCCATAAATGCCTCAGTGAACGCTGGTTGAAAAAAGGCTACACGGGAAGTTTATTGCTCTGTGTTTGCACCAAAGACAATTTTAGACACAGCGTGTGTTTGATTTTGGTGGCGTACAGTGTGATTGTGTCTCAGGCTGAAGTTCCTTTACACATCTGTACATGCAAGGATCTTAAAAAAGATATCTTAAGGATCTAAGAGCACCCATGTACTTGAGGTGACATTATTTGAACACCTTTTAATGCCAGTATAAACTAGTCTAGAAACTAGAAAATGGGGTGTTCTTTGGCTTGATTTGGTCTTCAAATAAAGTTTGAAAACAGAGTTGCAGAGGTTTGGAATTCACACATGGAATTCAGACATAGATGGACAGAATGGTGACGGGTAACCAACCGGACATAGTGTGGTGGAGGAGGAAAGACATAGTGATATACATAGCAATACCAAGTGACGGCAACATCAAGAAAAAGGAACATGAGAGGCTCGATAAATACCAAGGGCTGAGAGAAGAACTAGAAAGGATGTGGAAGGCGAAGGTAACAGTGGTCCCCGTGGTAATTGGAATAATCGGTGCAGTGACCTCCAAACTGGGAGAGTGGCTCCAGCAGATTCCAGGAATGACACCTGAGATCTCTGTCCAGAAGAGCGCAGTCCTGGGAACAGCTAAGACACTGCGCAGGATCTTCAAGCTCCCAGGCCTCTGGTAGAGGAGCCGAGCTTGGAGAACAAAGACTGGCCACAGGTGAGTGGGGAATTAAAAAATCTTCCTATAAAATATTGGTACTGTTTTTACAGCATTTGATAGTTAATACAAGGATGACAAATGTAGAGAGTTTAGTTAGCTGTGTTTTTATTTTAGAACTGAGTCATAAAGAGGGAGCTAGTGTTTTCAGTCTTGGTTATGGGTTTATTTTCATCAGTTCATTCTGAAGAGGATGGTGATTTTAGGAATTACATAACCAATGAAGAGATTGTATAGAGGGAGAGGCAGCAGGAGGGAAACACACTGATTTTTAATTTCCTGTTTGGATAAGTGACTGTGATTAAAACTAGCCCACTTAAATATTTATAGAGCTCTGAGGCAGCATGATTTAGCCAGAACAGTGAGGTGTCTGGATTCAGGGTGTTTTGATGTAGTTTTTTTTCTTTTCTCTTTTTTACTGTTGAGAACTGGAATGAAATATCTGTCGATCATCAAACATTAACCTTTTCCTAAAATGTTAATGCCTTGAAAAAACATGGTTTAGAGTATTCTGAAAGTTCATTTGTCAGTGATTTCCAGCAAGTGATGTCTGTGTCCTTTTGGTGAGTCACAGTGTTCCAACAAACCCAGTGGGGAAGAAAAACATTTCTTGCCTGTGATAATTTTATTGATCGAAAAGAAAAACAAAACAAAAAAACACCAGGAGTGAAACCATCCCTGTAATTACACTTAGACTTACTCAGAGGTCTTCAAGTAATGAAAAGAATTTGAAAAAATATTTCTCATTCTCTCCAACAGTAAATGTTTATATTTAGGTCTATGATTTACTCATGAAGATGGCCCCTCCCCCCTTACCATTTTTTAAATTATGTTTACTTGATTTGTATTAATTCTTATAATTAAGTTGCATGAGAAAAATGCAAAAGGGGTCCTTTTCATGCAGTTCTAACATGGGCGCACTTGGACAGTCTATATGCGTTTTGTGGACTTGGAGAAGGTATTTGGCCGCATCCCTTGAGGCATCCTCTGGGGGGGTGTTTTGGAAGTATGGGGTCTCTAACTTGGCCATTAGGTCTCTATTCTCCTGAACGATAGGTGTCACCACTGAGACAAATGCTCCACATCAGCGCTGATGTAGGAGGAAGAGAAGTTAAAACCAGAAGCAGAGAAATTGTGGATTTTTTTTTTCCCAGAAAGACTAATCTTTTCAAACTGTTGCATCATCTCCTGCTACATAATCTGTGAATCTGCTTCTGTTCTGATATATAGTGTATAATGAATCTATGAGTAAGATGCCTTCTCAGTGGGTGTTGGCCCTCTGCCAGGGCTGCCCTTTGTTACATATTCTGTTCATACTTTTTTTCCTAGGTACAGCCAAAGCACGGAAGGTACAGTATCTGCTTTGGTGGCCTCTGGATCATTTCTCTCACCCCACAGGTGAGGGTGCAATCCTACCCTCACCCATGGGCACAAGCTCTGGGTAGTGACTGAAAAAATGAGATCCCAGAAACAGGCAGTGGAAATGTTCTTTCTCCAAAGGGTGGTGGAGTTCTCCCTCAGAGATAGGGTGAGGACCTCAGTAATTCGGGAGGGGCTCAGAGCAGAGCTCAGAATAGATTTGCTACTCCTCCACATCAAAAGGAGCCACTGGAGGTCTGGGCATCTTCTTGACATCTTCTGGTTAGGAGGAGATGGTGCTTCGGGCATGTTCTGGGCATGTACTACCAGGACAAGAACCTGTGGCACATCCAGGACATGCTGTACAGGTTAAATCTCAGCTCAGTTTCTCCCTTGAGGTGCTGGAGGAGGTGGCCAGGGAGAGGGAGGTCTGGGCATCTCTGCTGCTGCCACATTGACATGGACAAGTGGCATGGCTTGATGGATGGATTGATGGATGGATGGTGCGCTCGGACAAAACACAGACTTTGTAATATGAGGCTGGCAGGTACAATTCAACTATGTCTGACCTTTGTGTTTGAAGATACAGCTCAACAGATAATGTGTGGAGAGGCTACGGGCTGATGTATGTGTGTGAAAAAGGATCATTAAAACCCCTGACAGGTGAAGTGAAAACAGTGATGTTCTGCTGGGAAACGTTACGTGCTAACATCAATGAAGATGTTACACTGACATGCACAACCAACTAAACACTGTTGCAAACGNCCCCCCCGCCCATAGTGATGACACTCCCAGAAGGCCATTGGGATTTCTCCCAACACCTCAAAACTTTAGGAATATAACAAGAGCCCAAGGCACTGAACAGGCATCCAAACCCCCAGTCTAGCTGGAACCACACCACCCGATACTCTCCATGTGTACATGCTCCAATTGGTCAGAGCATGGTGGCATGTGTGAACATGGCTATAAGAAACAAAAAAACAAAGCACTGTATATTTTTTTTCCATCTGGATTTGATTATCAAAATAAGCAGATTTATGATTTAAGTTATGAAGCTGGAAGGTGAAGGAGTGAAGCACCCAGGATGTACCATGCAGCGTCTTGTGCTCTCATAATAACCAGTGTCAAAAGTGTGATTAATGTAATGGCTCTTGTTAAGCAAATATCAAGGGCACAGGCTGAGCTGCTTAGCAGAGCAGGAGCGCCCGCAGGGTCATGCTGATTGATCGCGCCGACACCCAAAGGTCAGCACCGCTAGGGTTCTTCAGCCTCTGACGTAGCCCGAAGGTCTCAGTAGCCACTGCTGTTTTGATTTTCTCCACTTTCTCAAAAGTGTTTAGCATTTTTTGTTCTTGAGGACATTTGTCAGGGGTGGAGTGTCGATGTCTGCTCTCCTTGGCAGCAGGCCATTGCGCTTTGGCTGCTCTACTGATGACAGAGAAAATAAGAAGTGAGAGAATTAAAGGCATATGAAGGATAAGGAGTTTAACCGGATTAAGACAAATGAACGGCCGGGCCTAGCGAGCATTGTCTAAGCTTTTTTTTTTTTCTGGCTCAGAATTTACAATTACCTAGACAGTGAGGATATTTTATGAGCAATACCCACTGCTTACAAAAGTGATCCATAATGAACAAGTTGTTGGAGCAAAATGTCTAATCGGTGATTTTAAGTGGCTCGTAAAGGCTCTATTTGTCTTTTAAAGACGCATTAGTGCCTTTGTTTTTGATCGATCAGTAAGAAGGAACATAGCAGGCACACTGGGGTGACAGCAGCCTCTTGGGAGAACTGAGTCCCATTCTTCGTTTTGTTAGAACATCTCTGCAGGCAGCTCGACAGCTCATTTGCTCCTTAATAGAGATGAACTGGTGGGGACAGTCGGAGGGAGAGGGAGATGCTGCTTACTCCAGGTTGGAGTGCTGAGCAAAGATGAAGGATGTGGCTGCAGGTTGCCTATCATCTCCACTGTCATTAATTAGAGTCATTACAACATGTCACAGCACTGTACAGCACTGTAGAAAACTGCTGCTTGGGTAATAGTTTTCATGCCAGCCTTCAAATGAAGACGCATTAGCTGGCAGGAGGACAAAAAAAAAGTCCAGTCTCTTTCAACTCTGCGGATACTTGTGTGGTTAGAGGTCACTGTGCTTTGTAAACATTCATTGTCAATAATACATAAAAATCAGCGAGAGCAACATTTTTGCTAATTGCTTTACTTGTTAATGCTGTGAGCTTTCACACTCTAATAGGTGATGTGCAATCCATGATAATGGTCAATAGATAATGGCAACCTGTCACCGGGAGGCTCTTTTTTCATACTGTTATCACCATTTAGCTCAGGCATATATTTCATTGTATGAGCTTACTTTAAACGAACAGAAGAACCAACAGGAGATGGGCTGGATTGTGCAGAAATGGGGACTGTAATTAGACCACGACAACCACATCCTCAACCACAGAGGGAGTAACAAATGAAGGTATTGTTCACCTACAACCATTCAGACCAATTACTAGCCTCAGCTCTTACACGCAGAATTGATCTGAAGGCTAAATTGGGATTCGATGGCAACCACACAGTGACCCGGCTTCCTTTCAGCCCCTTGTATGCCAGTGAATTATTTTTCAGTGAGTTCAGCTGTGAGTTGTCAGTAAGCCACTCAGACCTTAGGAAAAAAATGTACACTCAACTAAAATAATCCCTTCAGCTCAATATTTAATAGGAGTCTGATGTTACCAATGGAGGTGCAGCTCAGAGCATGCATAGAGAATACGCAGAGGCTGATGCAAAAACAAGGGTTAAAAAAAAGGTTTCAGCAAATTACAGATGACAGATACACAACATGCTGTGATCTTTCAAAACTCTGATTTTCACTCTCTGCTGTGATAAACTTCAAAAGCAGAAATCAATTTAACCTACTAGTTTATGCCAGTCATGTGAATTCAGCAACAATGCAGACGAGTGAAAAGCCAGTTTAAAACATCCATTGCTGTGCAGCTGCTTCTGCTGAAGTGTTGCTTGTTTTTGATGCATTCAGACCAAACTTTCTTTAGGGGCTTGGTTTTTAAGGGTAATTGGTTGTCATATTTGATTTACTTGATACAGTTGATTTAATGAGAGAAATCTTTAAGAAGCTATAATAGCAATAGTGGTTCACAGGACTATGTGAATGTGAAAGGGATCACTGTCATGGTAGGCACTGGTTTGCTCTTGTGTTTTCTTTCTCTTGGGCAGGCACGATTCCTCCTTTGGGTTGAGTCACTACCTCCTGCTCCTCGATCCTCTCACCTGCTACTCATTCACTTCTCCAATACTTAAGGACCAGCTCTTGAATCCAGTCTCTGCCAGATTGTCTGCATATCCAGTGTGGTAACTAGGCTCTTCCGTAGTATTGTCTGTGTACCCCAGTGAACCTTGTTACAACTGCTTCCTCCCTTTCAAATTGCAGTCTTTCCCCCATGAGCTGAGGTCCACCTTCCTGTAAAAACTGAGTCGGTTCTCTTAGGAAATCTCTTCTGGAGCTTTCCCTGCCTTGCCACCTGCCTGCCCTCCCAGGAAAAACCTGTCTACTACACAAGTAAGCTAATTCGTTGAGTCAACACAATCTCTGGAACTGTGCGCAGACCATCTTTCCATCTTGCTTGGAATGAACGGTCTTCTCACTCTCCCAGTGAACCCCTGCCTGGAGTCCGGTGCTAGTTACTATATCATTCCTCTCAGTGATCTACCCCGTACAAGTTTCTCTCAGTGTTCCAATACATATACTCCCTGTGTTCAATTAAAGTTTTATTTTGGCGTTATATATTGTGAAAATCCTTCATATTGAGGAACTCAGTGAGAATTTTCTGAAGCTTTCTTCTGCTTCATGGAGCATTTAACACACTGCTTTACTGCTTTGGTCCACTATCACTGCTTTGATTGCTTAGTTTTAGTCATAACTGGTGGAAAACACCAAGAACCCAATATCCACAACCTGTTTGGCATTAGAAAGACAGATATAAATCCTTTTCAGACATGAGATACATAATATTGGCCATCCTAACATGATACTAAATATACTGGTTGAAAATGATTTGAAACCCCAAACAGAACAACATCCCATGTAAACAGTTACTCAAAATCTTCAATCAGAATAAAAATATGTGTTCATGTAACCAGTCAGTGCTGATTGTGTCCATTCTATCATTCAGATATGGACTGCTTTTATGTTAATGTTATTCAGGACTTTATAAGATATGGTCATGACCCTGCATGAAACAAACATAGTACTTACATAATATCATGTAAGGATTGTTCTGCTAAGGTCTCTGCCTTTCACTGCTGTCCGATCCACACCGATCCTCTTTATCCTATTTGAGGGTGTGTGGGAATTTGCCCAACCAGTCTACATGTGCTTTGTGGACTTGGAGAAGGCAATCGACTGCGATTGGGATGTGCCTTAGGGTGCTTTGGGAATACTGTAGTATTGTAGGATAGCATCTGCAGTGTTGGGGACACTGTACCAATATGTTGAAGAGAGCTGAACATGAAAGTGAAGCTGTCGATTTACCGGTCAGTGTAGGTTCCTGCCCCCACCTATAGCCACAACTCTGGGAAGTGACTGAAAGAATGAGATCATGCGCTCACGTGCACTCATGAACAGCCTTATGTTCGAACATGGTGTTTGCGAGGGACAAGTTGTGGTTGGCCCAGAAGTCCAATAACAGAACGACACTCGGGTTCAGATCACTACGTGTTCTGGTCTTTTGTTTGTTTTTTTTAAGCTTTGGGTTATTTTCTTATTTAGTGTGAGATTAGTTTGAGCTCAGTGAGTCAGAGACTGAGGGCAGAGGTAGTAGAAGATAGTAGAGTTTTTTAAAATGTTTTTTAATATTTAATGTTCAGTATTGCTCTTTGGGGCATTTCACTAAAGATGCAGGACAGACATGTGAGGTCGTATCTTAGGCACATGCATCCATGATGACATGGATTTTGATTTGTTTTAAAAGTGATACATAAACCTTAATAGGTCCAACCTGGTAAGATTTCCATTGCAAAGATTACAGAAAAGTGACAAAGGCACACATCAGAACAAAGCAGACACATTCCAACATGACCTCCAATCTAGGCGACAGTATCAGTCGTTTCTCCAGGTCCTGAAATATAACCTATGAGGGTTTCCAAAATGAACGATCCTACACGTGGCTTCGTATGGCCTGTCCCGTGGGTAATGTTGCTGTAGCTCAGGAGGTAGACTAATAATCTATTAATTGAAAGGTTGATGGTTCAATCCCAGGCTGTTCCAGTTGGTGTGTCAAAGTATCCATGGGCAAAATACTGAAACGCTGGTATGAATAAGGAATGTTGCATAAAGCGCTTTGAGCACCGTTATGGGTGATCACATAATACACCCTGTCTTTCAATGGGTGTATTATGTGATAAACATTAATATTATTTCAACTACTTTCTTATTAACAGCGTCTTATGGGGTGGCTCAGGAGGTAGAGCAGGTCACCTACTGATCGGGAGGTCAGCGGGTCGATTCCTGGCTACTCCAGGCTGCATGCCAATGCCTTGGGCAAGATACGTAACCCCAAGTTGCTCTCCAACGCAAGCATTGGAGTGTGAATGTGTGTGAATGTTAGATAATAAAAACACTTAGCTTAGTTAATCATGGAAGTGCTTGTATGACTGGGTGTGAATGGGGTAAATGTAAACATGTTGTATAAGCGCTTTGAGTGCTCAGACAAAAATAGAAAAGCGCTATATAAGAACTAGTCCATTTACCATTATTGTGTGTATTCATAGCTGGTTTTCATTTCTTCCAAGGGGTAAAAACCTTTGTTATTGCACACTTAACTGAGGACCACTCACTAAATTGATAAACCTACAGTTTCTGATGTCAAAAATAATCATTACACTTATATATACGTGCACATGGGGGGATATGTGCACGCTTCTTAAATACTAAACAACTAAACTGCTGATTTGTCTGCTGTAGCTGTGTTGCTTTCAGTCCCTGTTGCTTGTGTAACTGCTTCATAATTTTCTAATATTATCACTTTTCTCTTCATTTGTACAAATCAGTCACTCGGCTGCTAATATACTTTTTGCTGTTTGTGACTGGTCAAATGCTGCCATGCCTGTAACTAGATTGATAAACCCTGGGTTAACTTTTTGAGTTGATAACAAACTTTGTATGACAGCTTATCCTCAGTGCCAAAATTGCTGGTAACTGAAGACAGATGACAGAAAGGTATCCTGGGTTTAAATAATATTGTAGTACAGAGCCCATAGCAGCTGAAAGTTTATTATAGATTTTTTTCCAGTGATGCCAAAAACATATTTCTTACTGTTTTCTCTTATCACATTCTCAACATGCCCTTTTAAACCAGAGGTTTCAAAGGTTTCAAAGACAGGATGTCATGAGAATCCTGGGGGGAAAAGCAGTGCAGAAATACATCCATGAATTCATTATGATCCAGATTATCACTCTAATAAAGTGGAATTTATTTCAAGCCTGAGTAAACCCATGCCAGGGCAGGGCAATTACATACAGCGAGGCACACACAGAATAACACGACTCACTATTATGACAGTATCTTTGGTAATCCACAGTTTAAATGTTAGAAGCCACAGCAATAAGCAGAGGCTCTGTGACTAAGGCAGTGTGACTGTAAACAAGAGTCACAAAATCCAGCTTTTGGCACTGTTAATGTATCACAAACTGGTGAGTGTTGAAGCCCACACTGTACAAACACTGTCTGCACATCACATTATTACATGCCTGAATAAAGGTGATGCAATAGTTTTAGCAATGCTGGAGACTGTATATATTTGTAGTGCTAGTGTCACATGGCTGACATTTATTATAGAGCTGACTGTGTATTTTTTCTTGGTTCATTTTTATTTGCTGTATTTCATGGATTTCAAGCAAGGTTTTCCCCCCCCTGGTGGCTTGTGGTTCAACTTGCTCTGTTTCTTTTGTATTTGTATGCCTCTGTGCCAGCAACAGGTCGCCCATCTGTCCATGCATCCTTTCCATTTGTCTGGAACAAAATGTGATTTTATGGCCAAGTTTCAAATTTAGTCAAAGATTGAATTGGTAACACTAACCTTTGAAGTCTTCATTACACTTATTAAATGTAGGACAGACATTTATGTAAAGAAGTAGTACAACCACAAGGCAGTAATTAGTCTTTGCATCTACTTGTGTTAACCCACATGCTTGCTTCATTGGTGTCAGATTACCCACACCTGCTCACTTAACTGACTTAACTGAAGATGACAACTCCCTGCAGAGCACCAAGAGCAATGGGCCAATCACACAACTGGGAAGCCCATGCTTNAAAAAAAGTATTGGAACAATGAGCACTCTCTTTGTTTTTGCTGCAAACTGAAAAGATTTGGTATTGACATTAAAAAAAAAAATCAATATGAGACAAAAGATCAATATCTCAGCTTTTAATTTCCAGGTATTTACATCTGGATCTGATACACAGTTCAGAAGATAGCACCTGGTGTGTTTTGTTGCTCAGGTTCTTGTTCTTTTGTCTCATATTTATATTTGAATGTCAAACCCAAATCTTTCCAGTCTACAGCAAAGTTAAGGGATTGGCTTCACTGTTCCAGTACTTTTGGAGGGGAGTGTAGCTCCCAGCAGCAGAGGGATACATTTCAGAAGGGATAAAAGAAATAAGTGTCATGGTTTGTGAGGGGAAGAAAGAGAGCTGGAGAGCAATACTACATTCTGTCTGTGGTTCAGGCAAAGACCATGTGTGCTCATGCTGATCACTGATGAGGTGTGTGTTTTTTTTCTATGAGTGCACAATAGTGGAGTCGGCCTATTGAAAGCCAAAAAGCTCATTAAAACTGCTTTCTTTGGCTTTGCCAGGATGGCACAAATTGTCGCAGTGGATGGTTTTATGAGTGCCAGACACCAAGTGGTCTAAATTTTTGACCTCCACAGAGCTTCCGGTGGAACATTCTGTTCAAATTAGTTTTTGTTTTCATGCTAGAAGCAATCGCATATCGGTGGGTCTTACAGAAAGAGTGGCAGAAAGCAACTTTTCGCAGAACCTCATAAAGGACATTGAACAACTACACTTCTGCCATTAGACAATGAAAATCAGGTATTAAGCAATAGTCGCAGACTGAGTAGAGGATTAGTAAACAAAGGATCATAAACATTATTAAGCCCTTTTTGAAACCCTTTTTTTAAAGGGAGGAGATCTACAGAATTATTTTGGTTTACATGGACAAATTCACTAAATTGCATTATTTCAGGGCTTGTTGCCAGATTTTGACATGAGGTGCAAACTGCACTTTCTTGGGTGAAAGTGCTTCCAGAAAAACCTCTGGCCACTTATTAATCATTTTAATTAATTTAAATGATCACTGCACCATAAAAACTACATGTACAAAATGTTCAAGTTTCAGTGATTTTGCCCAAGAATCAAAAGCTCTTTCCCCCTCGCAGCTTATACTTCCCTACTCTGTGTACAGTACATTATCAAAATTTTGGTCATCCTGTCCAAAAGTATATCCCACTGAAAGTGAAAGAAATGAGGAAATTAAAAAGCTATTTTTGCATTTGGTAAATACTCAGCAGCTGGGGGCTCTGCCGGTGGGGTATATTCCTCCGACTCCACTGTTAACGCTGTCTCCAACAAACCAACACCAGACAGGAGGAAAGTCACTAAGCTGCCCCTCCTTTCAGTGGATGTTCATTTTGAGAACCAGTTTTCAGAGACTTCAAATTGTTTTTTTTTTATTTTAATTTCTTGAAATCTTGAACTCCATCCATCCATTTTTGGGTACACGCTTTATACCTTGGCCCCAACTTTAACTTATTACACAATTATATATTCTGTGTTTTCCAGGTGACAGTTGTGTGTGGACACAGTAATGGGAAGCAGGTGACAGCCCACAGCAGAAAACTCATAACCATAAAGCCATTCACACAGAAACATTCGGATGGTGGGGTCATTTTGTCTCCTCTATGGCACCTGTGAGGTTTGTCTTTACAAGCACAAATATCTGCGTTGATACTGAGATGCAGAACCAAACTGCCTGTTAGCCCTGCTTTACTATAATGCAGTGTTGGGATTTAGATTGAATTTCCTCATCCAAGTGCTCCATTGTTGGGAGCTATGGACGTGTTTCAGTGGCTCCCCTGGGGGCTGCTGCTCATGGCCTATTTAGTGATTCACTCCAGGAGAGCTGTCACCACGAGGGGAGAGTCACTCTTACTCCTCTGCACTCATGAATTCACAGGAGGCTGCTGTGCCTGCCTCTCCTTAAGAAACACTGAGTTTTGAGGAGTGCGTCCACAGAGCTTCAACTTCAAATCTCACAGTCTCAGCAGAGGATTGGAAAGCTTTGACACACTAACAATAAACATGTCAGTGAATTACTTTCATCATGAAATATGCAATTCTAATCACAGTCAATCAATAATAGATGTTTTATAAATCCATATTGTGGAAGTTCAAAGGTAAATTAACTTGGATTCTAAATGTTTAATGGGCAGCTGTGTGTTGTTTCAATATTAGTTCATACCAGCGGTGTATGGTGACTTTTACAGAAAGGCAAGCAGAGAAGATGATTCTCTGTTCCTCCACTGGTTAACAAGACAAACTGGACCAGACTACAAAATACCATATTGTGCTGCCTGTCTTTTCAATCTAATCTTATATATGTACAGCCAAATTGCAACAAACAGTTGCCTCAAGGTGCTTTACACTATAGAGAAAACCCAACAGTCAAAACGACCCCCTACGAGCAAGCACTCGGCAACAGTGGGATGGAAAAACTCCCTTTTAACAGGAAGAAGCCTGCAGCAGAACCAGGCTCCTTTCTTTTTTTGCCTCCTGCAGCTTGCTGCACTTCTCCTGGATGTCTTCACCTTTCTGCACTCCTTCCTGGCTGAAGAATTTTAAAATATTATTACTTCTATAGTTATCATCTAAATATTTACCATAAACTGATAATAATGAAAAGGGATTATCACAGTAACCACTTGCTTGCAGATGGTTAGTTGGGTTAGACAAGAGTTTTGTTTTCATATAAAACTTACAAAATGAATAAATTAGGACAAGATGTTCTGACACATTAAAAAGTCTGAATATCCCATTTTCATCTACACTTTATGTCAAAAATCTGTCAGTATCAATACATTTATTGAGCAGAAAAAATAATCCAAAATATTGTCACTACAAATCTTTGTACCCAGAGCTGTCCAGCTCCTCAACTTATAGTTCCCCCGTTCTAATATTATCCCATAACAACAGACGGACTGTTGTGGACTCTACTCTTCAACACTACACACACACACACACATACACATATATACATTCATATTGCATCAACTCTCATTGCAGTTTGCACCCACCTTGTATATTTCCAATGCTCAGTTCATTATCACTTTGCACTGTGTATATCTCTAACACTCAGTCATTGATATCTTATATCTTATTTGGACCATTAACTTGCACTGAATAAATCTTGGTTGTGATATACAGATGTGACATATTTATTGTAGTATTGGTTATTTATATCTTACTCTTAATTAGATTTTATATTTATTATGATTTTGCTGCTCTGTGTGCCCTCAATTGCCTTTCGAGGATGAATAAAATTTTCTGAATCTGAAATCTGCCAGTGTGCATGCATGTTCACATGGACTGCATTGACTGCATTAATGCAATGAGTGTATCAAGACCTATGAGCCAGTTAAATTGGTAGACTTCCTGTCATCGTCTCTATACAATGTTACAACCTTTGAGTGCACAGATGTGAGGCAGAAGGAACTGTGGGTAGTTTATATCATTCCTGCTTAAAACAAGGGCCAACGGGGCTCTTTTTTCTCAGCTGTAACATGTAAACAGACAGAGCACAATTGAAATGATTTAAATAGTAGAAAAGCAGTGGAGCCGCATGCTTTAAAAACCTGTTTGTGTAACAGTGAATAACGAGTATTCTAGTGTTTTTTGCATAAAGTGTTGTGTGTCGGACTGCCCCTTCTGTGTTTTTATGAGGATTTACGTGCTGATGGTAGTGTGGTATTTTTTATATGTTGTCCAACAGGTTAATAGGTTTATTCTACTTCGTTAGTCTGAAAATTCCAAGAAGCATGTGTCTGTGTGTCTGAAGAGGAATTAAGCCGTAGTTCAGTTAAGCACATGGCTGAGATGAGAGCAGGCCCTGACATATTTTTCTAGAGGATATCCACTTGACTGGCTCATTAGTCTTCAAGCTGTTCACTTCAGCTCCAAACTCAGACACTCGCCCATCCACTGGACAGCTGATGTATCTGTATTATCCTACAGTGGTTTTACAGAAGACTGATTGTTTTAACCTGTCTGATGCGTCCCTCTGCAGATTATATGCAAAATTTATAATATGGGTGACAGGTCCCCGCTTTCATGCTTTGAGTTATTTTTTGTATTTTCCTGCCTTTGCCTCCCTCTAGTTTGTGTATTTGTACCTTTGTCTTCCTGGTTTATTTTGGTTAATGCTTTCCCCTCTGCCCTCTTTACTTTGTCTTCCCATTCATTCCCCCATTTGTTCCAACTTTCTCCTGTATTTGCCTGCATGTCTTTCCTTCATTGCGCCTGTATACTTCATCATCATCGTGTTCACCTGTGTTTGACAGTCCCCACCTGTGCCTCACTGCGTAATCACTAGCTGTGAATGTATAGTCTTCCCCTTTGCCAGGACATCCATTTGGGCTCCTGGTGTTTCTCCATATCTGGATTCTTGTTCTGCTTGAGTTTCATAAGTTTATTTTTTCTGCCATTTTGCTTCACGTTGTTGGACTTTTTTGATTTTTTGATTTGTTATGTACCTAGTCTGTGCTTCCTGCATTTTTTCCCTCTCTTCACCATCATGCAACATAATACATCCAGTACATACAGTCACCAGAGACTTTATTAGATACACCATGCTAGGACCGGGTCGGACCTCCTTTTGCCTTCAGAACTGCCTTAATTCTTGGTGTCATAGATTCAACAATGTGCTGGAAACATTTCTCAGTTGCTGCAGATTTATTGGCAGATTTATTGGCTGCAGCCATGATGCAAATCTCCTGTTCCACCACATCCCAAAGGTGCTCTATTGGATTGAGTTCTGGTGATTGGAGGCCATTTCAGTACAGTGAGCTGTGACATGGAACGTTATCCTGCTGGAAACAGCCATCAGAAGATGGGTACACTGTGGTCATAAAGGGAATGGCACGGTCAGCAGCAATACTCAGGTAGGCTTTGGTGTTGAAATGATGCTCAGTTGGCACTATGTGTGCACCAGCACCAGCAGACAGAATTGTTGATGAAAAAGCATGCTTTCTAGTTGTTTATGCTAAATTCCAACCCTACCATCTGAACGTTGCAGAAGAAATCGAGACTCATCAGAACAGACAAGGTTTTTCCAAACTTCTATTGTATAACACTGGTCAACAATGATTTTGATACCTGGAGAAAAATACCTGATATAAGGCATTTCAGGTATGCTGATTCCAAATCTATAATCAGAATTTCTCTAGCACGTCAGGTTCTTGAGTTATGCACATGTCAGTATTTGGCTAATGTATTGCTGTTCTGGCGCTTCTCATGCAAATGTAGAGTGTGCTAAGATTTTCTAATTTTGAAATTGAACAGAATTTAGCAATAATTTGGGTGATTTTGGGGTGCTGGATCCAAATATGGTCATTAAAATCGAATCAACTAAAGTTTAACTGCCAATATTGAGGATGAACAGTGCCAGAAATTTGAAATTTCTTATAGTGATTGCTTTGATCTGTCAGTAGATAAAAACAAAGTTTTAGTGCTACATCAAGTAATGGAATAGTGTTTCTGGGGCAGTCCAAAGTGATGCCAAGCTCAAAGCTGGGATCTTTGATGGACCCCAAGTCCATGAGCTTATTAGAGACAAAGACTTTCCATCTAAGCTCAGACCCCTTGAATTAAGAGCATAGGAATCATTTGTTCAGGTTGTTCACAGAATTTCATGGACAACCACAAAGCCACAAACTATGAAGAACTAGTTGACAACATGTGATATCATTTAAAGGCATCGGTTGCAGAATGTCACTTAAGATTCACTTCCTTCACTCTCATTTTGACTTCTTTCCACCCAATTTGGGTGATGTGAGCGATGAGCATGCTGAAAGGTTCCATCAAGATATCCCTGAAATGGAGACCAGGTACCAGGAGCGCTATAACGCAAACATGGTGGGTGACTACTGCTGGTTTCTACAGCGTGAAACTTCCATGAAACACAAGCACAAGTCACACTTTTGAACTGTTTAGTCAGGCTAATTGTGGAATGTATTAGTTTGAGATTCCTCAAATGATTGATTTTGGTATCTGTCTTTTTTTCACCAGTTGTATGTTCATGGTGTACTTTTCTAATAAAATCACTGATGTCGAGTTTGGCAATTGGCATTTATTGGCAAAGTTATGTAACTCAAGATCCTGATGTGCTAGAGAAATTCTGTTTGCATATTTGGAATCAGCATACCCAAATTAGTAAAAATCAGGTGTTTTCCCTCAGGTAGCAGACAAAAGGTTTTTTTTTTGTTCACCAGTATAATGTAGGTGAACCTGTGTGAATTGTAGCCTCTGTTTCCTGTTCTCAGCTGACAGAAATGGCAGGAAACTGTGGTCTTCTGCTGCTGTAGCCCATCTGCTTCTAGTTTTGATGTGTTGTGCTTTCAGAAATGCTCTCCTAAATACTTTGGTGGTAACAAGTGGTTGAGCTATCAGCTTGAAGCTGTTTGGCCAATTTCCTTCAACCTCTGTCATTAACAGGGCATTTCTGCCCAGAGAACCGCTGCTCACTGTATTAATTTCTCTTTTTCAGACCATTCTGTGTAAACCCTGGAGATGGTTTTGTGTGAAAATCTCAGATCTGCAGCATTAAAAAAATACTCAGACTAACTTGTCTGGCACCAAAAGCCATGCCATGTTCAAAGCCACTGAAATCACCTTTCTTTCCCACTCTGATGCTCAGTCTGAACTTCTCCAGGTCATCTGGACCAAGTCTACATGCCTCAATACATTGAATTGCTGCCAGCCAACAAGTGTACCAAATAAAGGGTGTGGTGAGTGTATATGTAGAATTCATCAGAAAACAAAAGAATATAAGGGACAAGCAGCCTCTTAGAGTAAAAGACAAAGGTTTATCATAATTAATTATGTAAAAAAAAAAACCCTGCAGGTTATGAGGATTTCATTTGCTGTTGGATTTAGTTTAAGCACCAAAACATTTTTATCAGGGTTCATTAAATGATTGTGGTTTAGGTCAAAAGAGACCCTTTAATAGCTTTAAACTCATGCCATGAAAATCCTTTATGTCTTATATGGTGACAAGTTCTGCCCTATCTAAAGGCAAGGAAACCAGCATAAAGTTTACACACACATATTCACACAATCACAAGTTAATCTGAAAACATAACTCCAAAATAACAGGCTGTATGCTTGCTGACGATCAAATAATTGTAAGCGACACATAAGAATCTAAGCATCTGAGGAGATTTTGTCACCTTTTCTTCGCAAGAGACTGCAGAGCAATTCAAATTCTGTCCATTTCATGTTAACTATGAATAAGCTGAATGTCGAGCACATAACGTGACCTTCTCTTACTTGAATGACCTTAACAAAATGGGTTATGTTGTGTAATAACGATGAAGAAAGTGAAGAACATCACATCTATCTGGTCCCCATGTGGCTGCAGTGGGATGATGAGGGGGAGGGCTGTGTTTTTTTTAAGGTGACACATGGTTTGTCTCAGCACAGACAGATCAACATCTCCCCGGCCCTCACGAGTCTCTAGGCGAACAGCTGAGACTAGCTTCGTATCCGAAATTCTGTCTTCGCCTGCCGCGCCCCTTCCTACTGACGTGATTTGCATTTGATCCAAAATTCACAGCACGCCTCATTAAGGAAAAACAAAATTGGTAACCTTGGAATAACAATGCTCTAGGTGCATTTTGGGGAACATTAGGAGTTGGCTAGCCCTCAAAGAATTTCTATCAGTCTGGGAGGTTTCTGTCAAGACTGTATTTTAGTACGTTTAGTAACGTTCTTGTGATGTTTATCCAACTGTTTCACTTTATTGGTGAGTTTAATGTAGTTTACAATCAAAAACGTGTTGAAAGAATAAAATAATTTGACAAAAATTCTCCTGTTAGATTGAACCCAACAAAGTCATAATCAAAAATTATAAAACCAATTCCAAATCCCCTGCCTCTGAGATGTGAACAGCAGATCCTTTAGGATCTGGAAGGTTTGGATGTCATTTCAGTGCCTTAATACATATATTTGTTTACATTCCTAAAGCTGCTGCTGAGTGGTTTTGTTCAGTGTGCACTTCCTCACCAGGTGACACTGCCTTTGTCAGGATATGTAGCAATGTTCTGAAGATCAAGCGCGACTGTCCGGAAACGTTTACCAGCAGAACAGTGTATTGTAACTCAGTGTTATTCACTTAGCTGTCGTTAGTTTTTAATGCTGTGGTGTGCTGCAGTAAATGGGTCATATTCAGCTTCAGAAAGAAGTGTTATCATACTTGGCACAAAGTTCACTATATGCCTGTGAATGAAGCACACATTCTTGTTCTTTCATTAGTTAGGGGGAGGCGGGGGGTGTGCGTGGTGATGAACTTTCTTGGAAGTGTCTGCAGTCTGAGACGTACATCAGAGACATCCAGTCTGGATTTCCAGAGGCGCTGAAGGTCCCATCAGACAGCCAGCTGCTCCATCACACTCTTCACCTCGGGCCACGCTCATTTAGCAACACTGAAACACTCCACACAGCTACATGCAGAGCTAACATTCATCAAATCAGTGTTTTCACCTTTCCTGTCTGGCTTAACCTGACCACCACCACCAAAAAAACCAAAAACAGAAACCTGAGCTATTCCGTTAAACCTCACTGGTCCACCTTTGGGTGGGTTTACAAAGTCATGCTGTGTGGCAAATTTTGTTCAAATGCCAAATGTCTGTGGAGATCTGCTAACTTCCAAACATACCATATACCAGTCAAGCATAACATTATGACCACTGACTGGTGAAGTGGATAACACTGAGTATCTCTTCATCATGGCACCTGTTAGTGGGTGGAATATATCAGGGCACAAGTGAACATTTTGCCCTCAGAGTTGGGGTGTCAGAAGCAGGAAAAATGGGCAAGTGTAAGGATTTGAGCGAGTTTGATAAGGTCCAAACTGTGATGGCTAAATGACTGGATGAGAGCATCTCCAAAACTGCAGCTCTTGTGTGGTGTTCCAGTCTGCAGCGGTCAGTATCAATCATAAAGAGTCCAAGGAAGTAACAGTGGTGAACCAGCGACAGGGTCATGGGCGGCCAAGGCTCACTGATGCAGCTGGCCCGTGTGGTCCGATCCAACAGACGAGCTACTGGTGGTTCTGATAGAAAGGTGTCAGAATACACAGTGCACTGCAGTTTGTTGCTTATGGAGTTGTGTAGCTGCAGATCAGTCAGGGTGGCCATGCTGAACCCTGTCTTCCGACGAAAGCACCAACAATGGGCACGTGAGCATGAGAATTGGACCATAGAGCAAATGAAGAAGGTGGTCCGTTCTGATGAATCACATTTTCCTTTATATCACATGGCTGGCTGGGTGTGCGTGTGCTTCACTTACCTGGGGAACACCTGGCATCAGGATGAACTATGGAAAGAAGGCAAGCCAGCAGAGGCAGTGTGATGCTTTGGGCAATGTTCTGATGGGAAACCTTGGGTCCTGCCATCCATGTGGATGTCACTTCGACACCTACCTAAGCATTGATGCAGACCATGGAAATGGTAGTCCCTGATTGTTGTAGCCTCTTTCAGCAGGATAATGGACCCTGCTACAAAGAAAAAAATGGTTCAGAAATGGTTTGAGGAGGATAACAACAAGTTTGAGGGAGACCAACACAATATTAGGCAATTGGTAATAATGTTATGGTTGATCAGTTGATGTGTGATGATGATTATTAATGCTGTGGCAGATTTCAATATTTCACTCAGTAGTGCTTCAATGTTTTTTTTTTCTTTTATGTAAAAACTTATAAGTTCATTCTAGTGAAGGGAACAGGTCAACATTTTGGGAAATATGCATATTCAAAACCTTGATGAATGTTCAGTAAAATGATCTCAATCACAGTCATATCTGAATGCTAAAAGCTACAGCTATCAGTGTAAAGTTTGTCGTAAATAGCCATGTACTTTACTTCTCAAATGCAAAGCAGCGGAGCATCCAGTTGAAAGCATGCTAGACTCTTTCAGCTCCATTGGCTCACTCACATTAGAGTAAAATAGGACGGGACCCTCCTTGTCATGCTGTGGTCTCCAACCACTGTTTTCCCTAGTTTGACTGTAGAATAGAGCAAACTTTGTACCTTTGCTCAAAATCCTAGTCAGTCCTTCTGAAGCATCAAAACACTGGTGTCCGGTAAAACAGGCTGAAAGCATTCAGCAAAAACTTAGCTTGATGGCACTCTACACATAGAATGACAACTGAGTATTTGTATTAAATAGAGTGTCAGCTCTGGATAAAAAGATGCCTCAACAAAGGCTTGGACCCAAAGCTGAAAGCATGATTCTGTGCATATGAGGGGGAAAAAACAACCCGTAGGCCTTACTAATTTCATAACTTTATAACTCCATTATTTTATCTGCTTTAAATGCAGCTAATTTTTGTTGACAACTGATTGCAGTTAACACACTGCTCATTTTAATTTGTGTTGCTCCAATTAAACGTACAGTAGCAAGAGCCTGCAGCCTTGAGACGATGTATAGTGAAAGAAACAACCAAGCCCTGACTTTATGAAGATGGTTAGGTAAACCATCTGATTAAAGCAAAGAGCTAATATGTCCAGGAATGGCAGGCTCTGCCCAATAAAAATGACTAGAGTTACAGTGATGGCTGCAGTATCAAATGCAATTTGATTTTATAAACATTTCATAGATTCTAACTTTAAAGGGTAAACACCTGTTTACTGTGTAACCTGTGAGGCAGTTTACTGTGTTGACCAGCAAACAGTGGCCAACACAGTAAACTGAATTACTGTATCTATGTCATATAATAAATCGTACAGTTCTGAAATAGATTAGCATGTAGCATATACCTACTCTAGACCAAAGCAGGCTAACCAGAAGGAAGACATGAACAGCTTTTTCCTCATAATAGGAAGTGATCCGACATTTAAGAACTTGCCCCTGGAGAGTAGTTTGGAAAGGTCAGGCCAACCAGTTGAGGCCTGCTCATGTGAGTGTCACATTACACCAGATGAACAGCATAATGCCGTGCTTTCTGATACAACATGGTGCTAAAAGGTTACAACAAATGAACTGTTTAACACCAAAGCCATTATCTGGGGGATCACAAAGGTTGCTGCAGCTTCATGGGAGTGCTGCATATTGTTCGCATATGCAGGCATCATTTGGCATTGTGTACAGTTACAAAAGAACAATTAGCATTTATATAGGTTCCAAGTGCAGCATACGAACATGTTTAAGATAACTACAGGGGGGTAAAGGCTGAGGTCTGATTATACCATCAACATATTTGACTTAATGACAACGTCCCACAACCCCTTTCCTCTACAGATTAAATAAGAAATTTTGGTTAAAGTGAATTCTAATAGTTTAGAATGAAAGTCAGTTTCACAGCTTTTTACTTGCTGGGGTTGTGATCTTCTCCTGCTTGACCAATAAACTAATGGGGATAAATGCCAGTCCATTTACCTTACCTGAGTCTTTCTAGAAAGCGCTGACAATTATCATTCGTCTCCTGATGGGGGGTTGTCTGGGCCTTTCATGTGACAGATAAGGGAGCAAGCAAATAAACTGGGAGGGAGACACGCGTAATGCCATTTGGCAGAATGGAATATGAAGAAAGGTCCCAGGATGAGCATCATCAAAACAAGCCACCAAAACCTTTTTTCTTTTTTTACTCCTGTTCTCAGACCACACACACACACACACACACACACACACACACACAC
>JASGAU010341180.1:0-18425 GCA_030220045.1 Australoheros facetus
AATTAAACCACAAAAAGGAGCAAGGTTCGTTCTCCGTTTAACCAGCTGCTTTTCCACAGCTGTGCTTCTCACTCACGGTTGCTAGGCAACATGAGCTACGGACAGGTAAGGCCAGGCGATGCTGATATGAAGGCTAGCCGCTCACTTCCGGCCTTTGCTGTCTTCGTGGGCCCTTCGAACGATGCGGCCGCTGAAGTTTTGACATCGTGCGTCGATATAATCTGTATTCCTGGAATTCGTGCACTGAGAAACGTTCCGGTGCAAAGTGCGATTAAAATGCGTTAAAATTTTTAATTCGTTAATTTCCCCGTAATTAATTAATCGTAATTAATGCGTTAAAGTCCCACCCCTAAAAAAAACACATCTAATCTCTAATTTTTCAACTCTAACAGTGGATCAGCAAACATAGTTTGTTAAAACATAGGTTTAAAAAAATGCTTTTCTTTATAATGTTCACAGTACACAATAATTAAAGGATACTGGCTTTGCTGGTATGCCTTTTTCTGAATCATTGTCCAGCTATGTAACCCAAGTGTGCTTAAGCTTCAGGGCACGAATTGATTTTCAGACACTCTCCTTCAGGATTTTTTTGGTAGAGAGCAGAATTCATGGTTGGATCAATTATGGCAAGTTGTCCAGATCCTGGACAGCCAAAGACCATCACACTACCACCACCATGTCTGACTGTTGGTATGATGTTCTTTTTGTGAAATGCTGTTAGTTTTACATCAGATGTAAGAGGATGCAAACCTTCCAAAAAGTTGAACTTTTGTCTTATCAGTCCACACAGTTTTCTCAAAAGTCTTGGGAATCATCAGCATGGTTTTTTGGCAAATGTGCGATGAACCTTCTCATTCTTTTTGATCAGTAGTGGTCTTTGCCTTGTGTGTGCCATTTTTGCCCCGTTTCTTTTTTGTTGTTGAACCATGAAGTAACTCACACTGAGGTAAGTGAGGTCTGTTGTTCTACAGATGTTGTTCTGGGTTCTTTTGTGACCTCATGGACCAATGGAGTCATTGATGTGCTCTTGGAGTAAATTTAGGCTTGCCATTCCTGGGAAGTCTCACCAGTGTTCCAGGTTTTTCCATTTGTGTATAATGGCTCTCATTGTGGTTCACTGGAGTCCCAAAGCCTTAGAAATGGGTTTGTAACCCTTTCCAGACTGATGGATGTCAGTGACTTTGTTTCCCATCTTTTCTCTTAACAAATGAAAAAAGTGTAGTTAAAATTTGCCTTTTGTATTTACTCGGGTTATCTTTGTCTAATAGTAAAATTTGTTTGATGACCTAAAAGATGTGACAAATACACAAAAAAAGAAGAAAAAAGAAATCAGGAAAAAGAAAACTATTTTTTCAAAGCACTGTATGTGATGTTTTTCCATCTATATTTTTAACTGAAAATGTATAAAAATCCCATCCTGAGCAGTTCCTGAATAGACCAATACAACAGCAGGAATCCCCCATATGGGTTTTTCCCTGGAGTAAATCTTCATCAAATGGGGGTCTGTGGTCTAATCTGCATCTATCAGGAGCCACAGCTTGAATATTTCTGGGAAGCCCCCTTGTAGACTCTCCATGTTGTTTAGGTTATGTAGTGCCTTTGTACTGCTAATGTTTGGATAGGAAGCAACAGCAACAGAATGGTCCCACAGCCCCTTATTATCCCTCTGAGCTCCACTCTAATGCTGCCTGTCTCTGACACTCTGGCGCCCAACCAGAGAGAAATTAGCCCTCTAATTGATGGAAGAAAGAAAGTTCATCCCTCTGCTCACTGATGATCGCCGTCTGATCTCCTCTCTTTTCTGTGCTCTTCAAGCTACCTCTGTTACTGAGTGATTTTTTTCTCCTCTGCTCTCGTTTGTGATCTCCCTTCATTCCATTCCAACTCGCCATTTCTCACTTTCATCCCACCTCTTCAGAGAGCTGTCCTATCCCTCTGCTCGTTTCCTTCCCATAATTCATAGTGACAGGAAAGGTTAGAGCAAGCACAGCACAACTCAAGTGTCTTTTAAAGCCTTTGTTGTAAGGCCCTGTTTACAAGTCAGCACAGTTTTATTAAAAAGACAGAAATGTGGTGTCTTATGGTGAGAAGCTAAATATTGTCATATACAGCTGTCATGTGATGACTAGCACGTTATTTACTTACATATTTATTATAATACAGATATCATCCCGTCATGTTCTATGGTGCAGCTTCCTTGTTTTTTGGGAGTTTACATTTTTTTATATTAATTAGAAACAGGAAACGTCAAAACGCACTGTCCAATTTAAAGGCATGGCCCTCCGTACCTTCTACACACACTGCCAAGCCAAACAGTATTTGTGTAATGCAAACAAGCAGATGAGGTGGGAGGCTGAAGGCACAAACACATCACATTAGTCATTAATCATCCCTCTAATTAAGCAGCTGAGAAGCTTTCACTGAAGATGTTTTCCTGTATTTAAACAGGTCAGCTAATTTAAACCAAGGAGTAATGTCACACATTCATTTCATTCACTTTATTAATTTATAAATTCAGCATGGTCTAAATCCCACCTAAGCCTGCATTAGTTGATATTAATTTGTTCGTAGCAGATGGTGAGAAGCTTCTGTATCTGGGCCAAAGGGGAAATATTCTGGAATTTTTCAACATCTCAGTAATGCCACTGTTGACTTGAAACATGTTTTCTATTCAACACATCAAATGGTTATAAGATGAATTCTGTTTAGACCAGATCATGAAGAAATTATGGAACAAAATTTTTATTTGTTCCATTTCTTTTTTTCCCCTCATAACTTGTAGTTACCAATTTCTTAGGCACAAACTAGCTAGTAACATGCTCACCTGTCATGGTCCACAGTCCTCCTGGACCAACTTGCCCTCTCTCCGTCTCTCTACATCTCTCTCTCTTCTGTCAGTGTGAGTATGTCCGTGTGGGTGTCTGTGTCTCTTTGTGTTCCACAGGTGAAGTGTGCCTGAGGTCTCTGCCCTGTGGATTGCACATCTGAGCTGCATGCCAAATCATTCACCTGTGGGCTGGTGAACTGATTCCCATCTGGCTACAAAAGGCTGGAGCGTCTTCTCAGTCACTGCCAGATCATTGGCATATTGTAGTATAACAAGCTCAGCTTAGACCATTGCTAGTGTGTTGCTTAGTTATCACCGTGTGCTTACTCATCATCATCTCCCTTTCATCCAGGGATCACATGCTGCAGAGGGAGCAGTGGAGAGAGGAGGTTACCAAAGAGATGTAGAAAGGAGAGCACCGCTGAAGATTCATAACTTGCCTGTCAAAGGCAAAGTGTTGAATAAACTTTCTTTGCTGAAATTTCCTGTGCTTGACACTGCCCATCTTGATTTGTGCTGCTGTATCTTATTCAGTAGTTTTTAGAATACCTCCTACAGCATACAGGACTCCATCTTTTCATGCAATAAATAAATTAAAGTCAGTTACTGTTTTTCTTCAATTTATTCAAATCACAGAGGCCACTGGAGAGGGAAGGGCAAACGCACACACTGGCGAGGACAATAAAAACTTTCACTTCTTCCTAATCAGTGTGTTCTTTTCTTGATTAGTTGGCAACTGATACGCTAGCCAGAATCCACTGAGAAGACCACACCTCCAGGAACTCACAGAAGTGAAGGGAGAGAGGCCACGAGACAGAAAGAAAGAGTCACAGGAAGACAGAGAGAGAGACAGGAAAAAAAACAGCATTCTAACTGCATTTGGTTTCCTATTTTGGAGCAAAAATTGACCTTATATGGATGACAGGGTAGAGTGCTAATTTATCAGCTAATGCCAGCAAGCTTGATTCTCAAACTGCAACCATAAACATTACCAATGCAATGGATTAGATAACACACATTGGCTAATTAGGGCTAAGTTGCAGACTAATAAAGTAATAGCATTTTACTCTCCAAAACTGAAGCAGAAACCTCTTGGATGGTCTATTATGCAGTAAGACATAATATTTTTCAGGAATTCAAGGGTTCAGAGGGTTGATTCTGGTAAACAAAGGTGAGGACCCAGCTGCCTTTGTGGGCCACTGCCCTAATTCCAGGATCCAGAACCCCATTCGGTTGTTATGAAAGAGAAAACTACTTATCAAAATCATTTTTTGAGTAAATATTTGTTTTATGCTGTGGAGTTGGATGTTAAGATAACTTGTCTTTATTGTCATGGCACAATACAATGAAATTTTGTTGGAGCCAGGTGACGAAATAATAAATAATACATGATAGAAACAGTAAATATAAATAAAATAAATAAGGATCTGGTATTTACTGCGAGCAGATGTAGTATGATGGCATATTTACAGTGAGCAAAGGCAGTATAACTGGCAATAAACGGTTTATTTACAAAGTGGAGCACGTGGGAGACAAGGAGATAGTCTGTTGGGTTTGATATGGTCAGTGTTCAGTAGTCTGACAGCTCTGTGGTAAAAGCTGTTTTTCAGTCTTGAGGTCCAGGCGTACAGTGTCCTGTAACACCTCCCAGAAGGCAGGGGGGTGAAGAGCCAGTGTCTGGAATGTGTGCTGTCCTGATTATGGCTGTGACCCGCCTGGTGCAGCGGGTCCTGTTTATGTCCTCCATTCTGAGGAGCTGGGTGCCGGTGACCCTTTTAGCAGTCTTGATGATGTGCTGGAGAGCTTTCCTGTTGTCTGCAGTGCAGCCAGAGTACCACACTGAGATACAGTATGTGAGGACGGACTCGATGGCTGACCTGTAGAAGCTCACCAGCAGCTGTTGTGGGTGTCGCGCTCCCTTCCAGCACCTCAGGAAGTGAATCTGCCTCTGGAGACCTTTCTTGACCACTGTGGTGTTGGCGGTCCAGGTCACATCGTGGCTGATGTTGACCCCGAGGTACTTGAAGCTCTACATGACCTCCACTCTCTTGCTGCTAATGGTGATTGGGCAATGGATGAGGGGCCTCAGTCTGCTGAAGTCTTCAGCAGACTGAGGCCCCTCATCCATTGCCATTTTAACATGGGCACCTGTGAGACTGATTCCCTTTTAGAGCCAGCCTCAAGTGGCACCTAAAGGAATTGCAGTTTTTTTGTTACAAGTTGGCTTCACATATCAGCTCCAGAGGTTTCCCTTAATAACCTCCAAAAGAGTGTGCCATTTATTCTTTTGTAATATGAATTAAGTGACCTTTTAAATATACAAGAGTCATAAGGAGATGGACAAATGCAGCAATTAAATGGCTAGCAGACCTGCCTATGGGTGAAGTCTGTTCAGCTAATCAGCTGAGAAGATAACACACACACGAAGGAAGGACAGGCATGCACACACAGGGCTCGCTGGATTAGCATATAACAGGCTGGTAAACAAAAACAACAGAGCTTTCATTAATTAAGGACCATGGGGCTGGGCGGGCAGACGGATGGGCGAAGGCTGCTGAGACACTCTGAACAGGGCACAGTGCCAGGCCTCTAACCACGCCAAGCAGAACACAGCTGCCTAATGGGGCGCTGGCACCACCAAAGGATGGGGTATTGGAAAGAGAGAGGGCTTTGGGGATGAGGAGGGTCGGCGGGTGGGGGTGGGGGTGGAGATAAAAACTAAATAATCAAGGAATTTGTAACTAAAAAAAAGGGAAAGGGAGTCGTGGGCTGAACAACAAAGGGGAAAGAAAGAAAGAAAGAAAGAAAGAAAGAGACACAAAGTTTTTGAGAGAATCAAGGAGAGAAGAAACAAAGGCAGATAAAATAAGAAGGAGAATGTGTGTGCAGTGGGAGAGATGAGATGCAGATAGAGTTGGAGATTGGATGAGATCCCTCTGTCTCTGTTCATTAATACCGTATGATCTCCTCTCTCCCTCCTTTGTGATTTTAACACATTTCTAATTAGCACAGAATCCTCTAAGTTGGAAAGGGAGGGAGGGAGGAGATTGAGGGGATAGAATCATATTTATATCTGTCTTTAATAAATTCACTTTCATTTGATCTTTTTTTAAACGCACATGCTGCTGTGGAGCTCCTCTTCTCTTTCCCCTGACTCTGGCAGAATGAAATGCAAGGCTAATTGTTATGCTTGTAAGGAAGCTTTCACTCTAGCTGAAGTTGTTAGATTACAAAAAGTAGAGATTTTAAAAGTTTTGCTACCAAAAAAAAAAAAAAAAACCCTCGTGATTCAAAAGGGGAAAAAAAAAATCTAGACATGCAGATAATCTTGTGCATTGTGCTGAAATGAATAGCAAAGCATAGTGTATTAGAGGACAGCATCTAGACTTTTGCCTGACTTTACTCCATCTGCTCTATTTTGTGTTTCAGAGACAATGTCAGTGTAACAGCACATGAGGGAGGCTCACTCCATGCCTTTCACTATGAAACTTGGCAGCTCGTCTAATCGGAGAGCAATTAGACAGAGACTTCTCTGGGCGACAGAAGACTCTGATTACCCAAGAGTCACTGGGGGTATATTTAGTATCTCTGCTCCTGTTCCTTCGTGGTTAGCGTGGTGCCCTGGAGCTACAGAGAGAGATGGTGCATGGCAGAGACATTGGAAGCTGGGACTGGCTGGACTTGGCTGGGGTGCTCATT
Source organism: Australoheros facetus (assembly GCA_030220045.1). Classification (NCBI taxonomy): domain Eukaryota; kingdom Metazoa; phylum Chordata; class Actinopteri; order Cichliformes; family Cichlidae; genus Australoheros; species Australoheros facetus. Next base: position 6,527 of record JASGAU010341180.1, read on the forward strand.
CAGACTTGCTGACTGACTGCAACTGAGCTCTAACAATGTCACCCTGATCCAAACCCTCATCATCCAGCTTCCTGCAGTGTGAGGGTGGTCCAAATGACACATAAACCATATCTCTTGGGCACAAAGCTCCTCAGTGCTCTGCTGCCCAATCTTGGACTGCTCATTATCTTATTCTAGGTTCAGACTACACAGTTCTATTCTGATTATAAACTGATCTGGATGACATGAGACATCCATTTGGCTGACATGCACAAAAGACAATCATTACATTTTATATATAGCATCATAATCAGTTGTACTGCATCTGGGACCCCCGATGACAGACCAACTGCTGAAATTTGCATTACTTCTGTAAGGTTGAACATTATGAGCATGGAGTACCAGTCTCTGAAAGTCTTGTTTTTTTTTTTCTTCTCAGCTGTGTACAAGTGGCAAAGTACAGAGTCGGTATCATACACAATGCTTTTGTTGCAAATGTGTGTTTTCATACTTTTCCCAGAATTCACTACTATGACATCTCGCACACTGTGGAAGATAGAAGGCATTGTTATGAGGGAACAACGTGTAGTCTGTTATGTGTGCCACATCTCTCAGTCATGAAAAGGCAGCATTTTATGACTTAATGCAGTCTCTAGTCTGACACGCTGTCAACAAACAAAAATTATGTGTAGTCTGAGTCTGGCATTAGACACACTGTTTTCAGTTTAATAACAGTTAAAAGTTTAACTGCACTTGTCAACAAATAACAGATAAGATTAAATGATATCTACGGCACTGCTGCTTCTAACACCAGCAGGCAGGAACACTGATTAGCCCGATGTCAGTATGCTGTAGAAATTGAAGAAAGCTAGGCTAAGAAACTAAATTAGCACAGCTCAGGATCTGTAGAAATATATGTATTTTACAGATCCTATGAATTACAGTTCAGCCTTGACCAGAATAATACAGATGAGCTAAAAAAGCCTGGACTCTTCAAGAGCTCTGAATGTGCCCTGTGGTATCTAGAACCAAAACATTAGTAACAGCAGACTGCTTTTCTCCCAACCACTACACAGAGACATAGATTGTGCTGTCAAGCTAAAAATGACCACCTTATAGGACTTTCAGGGCTTCATACTAGACACACATGGTTGTTTTCGACTTCCACAAGACGTGGAAGGAAAGATACATGGAGTATGGTTTTCTAATTAAAAAAAACCAACACTTGGCCCTTTTCACCACATTTGCTAAAAGCAAGTTACCATTTGCCACACATACAGAAAATGTCTTTTTACTCATTTGACAGATATTAGTAAACAAAATAAATGCAATACCTACAATTTTATTAATTTTGGCCTTTTACCTGCTTTTACGTGCAATTTGTGGGGAACACAGTAAAAGCCTAAGATTTTTCATGTTAGAGTTGAGAGGAAAAATATAGTCTCAGCGCTTGTTTAGTCTCATTCAACTAAAAGATGGTTAGTCCCCCAAAAGAACTAGTGTTGAGACAAGGAGTTAAAAGTCATATTCTTTGAAACAACTCCATTGTGTTGATTTCACAAGAAAGCTAGTGTTACTCCCGACAGTGGGTGGAGGTTTCCCAGCATTCTCTAAAACAATGTGGCTGTAGCAAAATGTGTTCTAAATCACCACAGCTTTTATCTGGTTCAGGGTCATTAATATCACAATTCTTTACACTAATTTTATAATATTCATTTTAGCTGACAGTAATATGCCTTTTTTTTGTGGATCATCGCCCCTTGTTTGGAAATACTTCACACTTTGGGGAACTAATGTTAACCAGGGTGAAATCATATATACAGTTCTTTTTTGTGCAGCAAAGCAAGACCGTTTACTTATTCAACCACCTTACAACACATCAAACTGTAGCATATTTAATGCATGAAGGCCAAGAAAACAATGCAATCATTGCTAAAGTAAATTGTCCAACATCAATTGAGAAGTCCATGTAGCATGTCTGTGTAACAATCTAGCTCACAAAGACACACTGAAATCACCAACCTGTTGCTTTCTATTTGGCTAAAGATAAAATATATTGCCAAAAGTATTCAAAAACTCATCAGCCTTCATACTCACATGAACTTGAGTGACATCTCATTCTTAATCCACAGGGGTGAACATGATGTTTGCCCAACTATAACGACTTCAAGTCTTCTGGGAAGGCTTTTCACAAGGTTTACGAGCATGTTCATGGAAATGTTTGACCATTCTTCCAGAAGCACATCTGTGAGGTTGATGTTGGATGGCTTGAAGTTTCCACTTTAATTCATTACAAAGTTGGGTTGAGGTCAGCACTCTGTGCAGGCCAGTCCAGTTCTTCCACACCAAACTTCCTTATCCATGAATTTATGGTCCTGCTTTGTCCACTGGTGTGCAGTCATGTTGGAACAGGAAGGGGCCATCCCCAAACTGTTCCCACAAAGTTGGGAGCATTAAATTGTCCCAAATGTCTTGGTATGCTGAAGCATTAAGAGTTCCTTTCAGTGTAACTAAGGGGCTGAGCCCAACTCCTGAAAAAGCACCCCAACACCATTATCAATGAATGACTGTGACAAATATTTCTGATCTCAACATTGATCAAACCAATTGTTATTATCATTTTGTTATGATCATTTTGGCCATACTCGTGCAGCCGTAAGAGTCATAAGTCAAATTTGGGTCATATTGTAAAATATTTAACAGTTTCAGAAAGATGGTAAACTCTATCTAGTGGGAACAAGTGTTGAATTTAACTGTTGCAATATTAAATTTAACAAAAGCAATTTTGATGTGCTGTTATTTGTATATTACATTTTTTCTTCACAAAAACAATTAAAGAGAGGCATGTGACATATTTCTGTATCAAACAAGTAATTATTCCAGTAATTCATCTGTGTCTTTTGTCCTGCCTCCCTCCCCTTACCCCCAGCTGGCCGTGACAGATGGCTGTCACTCCATGAGCTTGGTTCTGACTGAAGTTTCTTCCTCTTAAAAGGGAGTTTTTCCTTCCCACTGTTGCAAAGTGGTTCCTCATAGAGAGTTTTATGATTGTCTGGGTTTTCTCTGTATTATTGTAGAGTCTTACCTTATAATATAAAGTGCCTGGAGGCAACTGTTGTTGTGATATAAATAAAACTGAATTGAACTTTTACTAGCTTTAAGGAAAGACTCATTCCACAAAATTGTTATTTTAAGTAGTTAGTTTCTTCCCTTGTATTTTTTGGTCCATGAACTTATCTTTATCCAATATTTTCATTTTCCCAGAAATTAATGAGCTATCAAGCTATCATGCGAATTTAATCAAGACACACTTCTGTAATCTATTTCTAACAGCGCAAATGGCAAAGTGTGTCTGTAGAAACAACAATTTAACTTTGTTGTGTGTCAACACTCTTGTCCTGAATCATTACAATGGCAAGAAAAAGTATGTCTTTCCTTTAGAACAGTGGTTCTCAAATCCAGGCCTCGAGGTCCGGTGTCCTGCAGGTTTTAGATGTGTCTCTGCTTCAACACACCTCAGTCAAATATAGAAGTCATTAGCAGGACTCTGGAGAACTTGACTGCATACTGCGAAGGTAATTCCGCCATTTGATTCAGGTGTGTTGGATCAGGGACACATCAAAAACCTGCAGGACATGGGCCACGAGGCCTGGATTTGAGAACCAATGCTTTAGAATGACAAGTTTGGCTCCTCTGGAGGTTTGGTAGGTGGCGGGCGACGAAGGAGGCAGAACCCCTCTGGAGATTTGGCTGGGGGCGACGACGATGAAACAGAGACTCTCCAGGGCCTGGCAGGATGCTGTTGGTGGAAAGGAAGCAAAGTCGCTCTGAAGGCTGACCCTCTAGTTTATGATCAGCTGGCTTGGGACGTAGAGGCTCAGATAGCTCAGAACCCACAGGCTCAGGCATTTCTGGTGTCTCTGACGCAGAAGCTCAGGATTGGCTGGCTCATGTTAAATTGGATCTTTTAGTTGCTCAGGCTCTGGACCCACTGACTCTGGCTAGGGCTATACAAAACCCTCTGGACACACTGGCTCTCTCAGGATACTCAGGACACTGGGGCTGCACAGGGCCCACTGGATTCCCTGCTGTTTGGGACTGCTCAGGTTGCTCAGGGTTAGCCAGCTCCAGTGGCTCAGGATCTAGATACTTGATGCCTTATAATACCGTTTCTGCTGGAAGTTTTAAATCCTCACTGTGTATGACTCTGAATATTGTGGCTCCTCTGTAAAATAAAGCCTCAAATCAGAAGTGCTTGACTCCCTGGTATGACTCACAAGCAGAAAAACCGTAAGCTGGAGAGGAAATGGCATCTCTCTAATTTAGAAGATCTTCATTTAGCCTGGAAAAGGAGTTTGTTGCTATATAAAAAAAGCCCTCTGTAAACCTAGGACAGCTTACTATTCATCACTAATTGAAGAAAATAAGAACAATCCCTGGTTCCTTCTACGCACTATAGCCAGGCTGACAAAGAGTTAAAGCTATGTTGAGCTGAGTATTCCTTTAACCTTAACTAGTAACAGTTCACGAATTTCTTCACAAATAAAATTCTAACATTTAGAAAAAACATTATTTATAACCATCTCAAAGACATATCTTTATGTACAGCTACTTTCACGATTATTGATTTTTATTTGGACTCTTTTTCTCTGATTGGTGTTTCTGGCCAATCCCTTAATCTTTCTTGGACGAAGTAACTTCAGCAGTTACTTCGTCCAAGCCATCAACATATCTATTGTATTATATCCCATTTCCACAAGAATGCTCAAAGAAGGCCTACCATTAACTAATGCTTTGACCTTAAAAATGATCAATCTGTATTTATTAATGGGCTACGTACCACAGGCCTTTAAGGTGGCAGTAATTAAACCATTAATTTTTTTCAATTAATGGTTTAATTACTTGACCTGGCCGCCTTAGCTAATTATAGGCCAATCTCCAAACTTCCCTTTATCTAAAAAACATGCACACAAAAGAAGCTTGAAAGAGTAGTTGTAAAACAGCTAACTGATCATCTGCAGAGGAATGATATGTTTGAAGAGTTTCAGTCAGGTTTCAGAATTCATCACAGTACAGAAACAGCATTAGTGAAGGTTACAAATGATCTTCTTATGGCTGTGCTTGTCCTGTTGGACCTCAGTGCAGCATTCGATACTGGTGACCATAACATTTTAGTACAGAGATTAGTGCATGTAATAGATATTAAAGGTAGTGCCCTGCAGTGGTTTGAATCTATCTAATAGACTCCAATTTGTTCATGTAAATGGGGAGTCTTCTTCACACAATAGTGTTGATTATGGAGTTCCACAGGGTTCTGTGCTAGGACCAGTTCTATTTACATAATACGTGCTTCCCTTGGGCAGTATCATTAGAAGGCATAGCGTACATGCAGATGATACTCAGGTCTATCTGTCCATAAAGCCAGATGACTCACACCAATTAGTTAAATTGCGGGAATGTCTTAAAGACATAAAGGCCTGGATGACCTCTAATTTCCTGCTTCAGATGAATGTGAACTTATTGTACCCAGCCCTACAAATCTTACATGGTGTCTAACCAGAAACTTACTCTTGATGGCATTACATTGACCTTCCAGGCAATGCCATCCTTCTGGATGGCATATTAAACAAATATGGAGGCCTGCTTTCTTGCATTTGCACGATATCTCTGAAATTAGAAACATCTTGTTAGTTCATGCATTTTTTACTTCTAGGCTGGACTATTGTAATTCATTATTATCAGGTTGTCCTAAATGCTCCCTGTGAAGACCAGAATGCTGCAGTGAGTGCACTGACAGGGACTAGAAAGAGAGAGCAGATTTCTCCCATATTGGCTTCTCTTCATTGGCTCCCTGTTAAATTCAGAATTGAAATTAAATCTTTCGTTTTACTCTTCAAGCTTACTTATAGTTCCTAGGTCATTTAAAAGTAAAAAAAAACAAAAACAAAACTGGAATGGGAGGCAGAGCCTTCAGCTTTCAGGGCCCTCTTCTGTGGACTCAGCTCCCAGTCTGGCTTTGGGAGACAGACCCCCTCTCTATTTTTTAAGATTAAGCTTAAAACCATTTGATCAATCAAGTGGTGACCCTGAACCACCCCTTAGTTATGCTGCTGGGGGCTTCCCATAATGCACTGTCTGTTTATACACCACTCCCCATTTAATCATTAGTTATTATTAATCTCTGGCTCTCTTCCACAGCATGTCTTTTGTCCTGTCTCCCTCCCCTCAGCCCCAACTGGTTGCAGCAGGATGACTGCCCCTCCCTGAGCCTGGCTCGGCCAAAGGTTTCTTCCTGTTAAAAGGGAGTTTTTCCTTCCCACTGTTGACAAGAGCTTGTTCATAGGGGGTCGTTTTTATTGTTGGGTTTTCTCATTATTACTGTATGATTTTTACCTTACAATATAAAGAACCTTGAGGCGACTGTTTGTGATTGTGATTTGGTGCTGGGTTCATTGTGAGGGCATGTCATTCTGTCATGTTTTGTGTGGAACCAAATGCAGAGGCACAGGGAGGCAGTTCCAAAAATAAACTGAGCTGTAACAGTGGGTGATCACCGCTGATACACCTGTTACCTGCTCTTGCTTGCCATGATCAGCTGGTTAATGCTTCTGATCAAACGCACTTTGAATTACCGTAATTACGTGATTGTTTGTCCTTTCAGAAAAATACACTAACTTTGTTATTCAAAAGATGCATGAAAATACACACTTGTTCACTGACTTTATTATAACAGCACTTTGTATAAAGTTATTTTTGTATTCATTACTCTTGTTTGGCCTCTGACAAAAGGTGAAACATTAGGCTTTGATTCTGCCTATTGCTGTCTGACCAGATCACCCATAGATGTACATCTTTTTTAGTTATGAAGCACAGGGGCACATATATTTCAAAGTGGTGTTCCAAACCATTAGTACCTTACTGACCCGAAATCCCCTTCAGTGATCTCCCTCTTCTTCTCTCCTCTCTATTTCATCTGTCTACCAAAAATCTCCTCTTTGGTCTTTCCACCTCATCAGTTGTCAGCACATTGGGGAACAGGCCTGGGCTTCTACAGATCAAGGCAGGCGTGTCAATAACCATGTTCATGGAGATGAAAGCTCTGGTATTTCACAAGTCAGATAGGTTTGGGAGTTCAGGAGTGCTGCTGAGGTAGTGTAGCTGTATTTGTCAGTCACTGTAGGTGAACCCTGCCGATTGGAGGCAGATTGAGTACTTAGGATTGTGTTCAGAGTATTCAACCTGTTTGACTGCAGTTGAGAAGGACACATCCAGCATGAGTTCTGCCACATTTCTGACGATGACTGCATCTGCTTTACAGACATGGTTTCACAGTTGTGGGTAACTGTATACAGCTCATACACTTATTACATCAAAATGCATGAGGGAAACCACACTGAGCAACATAAAAAGAGAAAAACAGCAACAAAAACAAACAACAAGCAATTTTTGCTAATATTCTGGTACTGCAGTGCCATTTTCCTGTCCCAATTCTAAAAAACATTAAATACTTCATTATCAAGTCCACATTTTTCATTTAAAGCATCTTTTATCTAGCTTGGATAAAAGATAATTGTGGTTTATTAGAGCTTGGATTGTATTTTTAGTTTTTGAAATCATTTCCATTTGTACTAAACACATGGTACTCACCAAGTTAACTAAGATCTGGGAAAATGCCAATATTGGTAAAAAAGATGAGAAAAAAATCCCAGCATTCACATAATCAGACAGGTTTAAAAGAAGCCAATAGAAAACCAAGACAAGCTGTAAACTATTACCGGAACCAGTCTTGAAACAAGGTTTACACGGGCAGTTCTGGACAGCTGGTCCTGAAACCAACAGATAACAATTAATGTTATCAAGTAATTCAATTCAATTCAATTCAATTCAATTCAATTCAATTCAATTCAATTCAATTCAATTCAATTCGATTTTATTTGTAAAGCCCAATATCACATATAGAGGGCTTCACAGGCATAAAAAGAAATTAAGAAACAAGTTCACTTACATACTAAACAGAGAATCACAAGAAATAAATAGATATACATCCACTCACATTCATATAAAAAATTCATACGTGAAAACAAGTCATACAGAAACACAGAGAAATATGAAAAAAAAAAGTTTCAGAAGCAGAAGGCCAATATGATATTCATGAAGAAGATATGCATGTGGTCTACATTTACCAGATTGCTAAATGTGGCTGAACTTAGTATGTATGACTGTACAGTGATATTATTATTAAATTGAAGCACTAGTTAAATGCCAGATTTAAAAAAAAATGTTTTTAATGGTTTTGTGAAAGTATTTTTAGAGTTTGCTTGTGCAATTTCTTGGCAATATTCATGAAATGGAAGAAGGCTGTCTCTGTGTTAAAATCAGTGTGAGCGTTAATCCTCAAATCGGAAAGTAAAATAACCCCAAGACCTTTAACTTGTGGTTTTACTTTGTCAGCCAATGTCCCTAGCCTATGAACAGATCACGTTTGATTTTAGGGCCACTTAAAATAATTTAAATGTTGTCTTCATTAAGTTTTAAAAAGTCTGCAGCCAGCCATGTGTTAATGACAGTCAAACACAGTGCTAGAGAGTTCAGTACATCACTGTCATGTGGCTCTACAGAAACATATAGCTGTGTATCATCTGTGTAACTATCATAACAAATGTTATGCTTGTTTGATAAGGTTGTCAAATGGCTGCATGTATAAGGAGAAAAGTAATGGACTTAGACAATTGCCCTGTGGAACTCTACAGATACCTGATCTACACAGGTTATTAATAATTTTATCTATCAGTCATACATGATGTAAACCATTCAAGAACATTATCAGAAAAATCAGTGCAATGTTCCAGATGGTGAATGGGGATTTTATGATGTATAGTATCAAGGGCTGCATTTAAGCCAATAAAATGAGGAGATCAACCTTGTTAGCACCATAAGTTAACATGAGGTCACTTACTGTCTTGGTGAGGGCAGTCTCTGTGCCCTGATTTGCTCTCTAAACCAGACTGGAATCTATCAAGGATGCAATTTTTCTTTAAGAAAGCATTGATTTGCATGAATACAGATTTTTCTAATGCATTACTGAAAAATATAAGATTTGATATTGGTCTGTAATTGCTGACTATATTATTGTCCAAGTTTGAGTTCTTTAAAAGTGGCTTAACTATGGCTGTTTTAAAAGCAGAGGGGAAACCTCAGGCCTGAAGTGTCATTATGAGAGCCTCAGAGATACATTAAAATGTGCCTCAGAAAAGGAGTGGGGACTGGATCCAGATTTGGATATTGTTAGAATTGGGACAGGAAATGGTATTGAAGTTAAAGATATAGAACTAGTTTAATAACTAGTTCTTAGTTAAGAATATATTTCACATTTAATGGCCCAGTTAAATTAATCCAAGGTATACCTTAGATTAATTTCACTGGGCCATTAAAGGTGAAATATATTCTTTGTTCAGTATTGCTTTAGTAATGATGTGATATATCTAAGACTTTTATAAATTAAACACCCAGAGTGGACAAAAAATGATGATGTGATGGATGGAGTTGTAGTGATAGTCTGCTGGACAATTTTTATTTACAATTCATGCGGTATCAGTGGAGTCCAAGCTCAGACTACCTTCTGTAGTCTTCAGCTGAGCAGACCTTCACTGAGAGTTTTAGCCATTAACCACAAGCTTACTCACCAGCTGGCTGGGCAACAAAAGAACCCTTTCTAAATGATTCACATACCCTCTTACACACATGCAGATGCATACTATATTACACATGAGCTCTGCAGCTGAAGGTCTGGATGCATTTTGTGATGTGCACGACACACGCAGTCAACCAACCAGCACCGCTTCAACTCTTTCCTGTATTCCCTGCTGTGGCAAGTTGTCTGATGGCGATGATGAGATCCCTAACACTAACTTTGTGGTCAGCCTTTGTGCCTGGAAGAGAGACAGCTAATTGACTTTTAAAACTTTGGGCCCTGCAGTCAAATCCACTCCGCAAAAGCTGCTCAACTTTTTTGATGTGGCTCTAGAGGATTGCGTCTGACAGGTTCATTTTCAATGGCTTTAATTGGTTTTAGTGCTCAGGACTCCCTCTGTCACACATACTCCCTGACAATGAGCTAAAAGAGACAAAGCCAAGCATAAAGCATAACCTGTTTTCTCATCTTTTCACTGACATGGATTATTTGACATTATAAGTTACTATACTATTTTTATTTAAAAACAAACCATGTTCTTTTTTCCTTTTTTTCAAGGTTGTTGAATCTCTTAATTCATAATAAAATGACCATCATTTTGTACAAATTATTTGTGGATAGTGGAGGTGAGGGAACAGCCACATCCCATAAGTACACTTGCTCCAGCCTTTCCCAAACACAGTGTTTATGATAGATTGAATGTTGGTGCCATACATGACATTGGTAATGTGTAAACATATGCAAATTAAATAAATAAATAAAAAAACTTGAACAAGTAGCACCCCAAAAGTACAAACCTCTACCAAGGCAGTTCACTCTCTAGGTAGTATTTACTTTTAAGAGAATAGTATTGCATTTTATACATATTTATGATTAAAATTAAAACTTACCTTTTTGATCAAGCTTGTAGTTAGGGATTATAGTTATGCTGCTATATATCTAGGCTGCTGGGGGGGTTCCCATAATGCACTGGGTATTTCTTTTACACTCACCTCTTTTCACTCTGCTTATACACCACTCTGCATATAATAATTAGCTATTATTAATCTCTGGCTCTCATTCACAGCATGTCTTTTTTTCTCTCCCCTCAGTCCCAACTGGTCACAGCAGATGACCCCCCCCCTGAGCCTGGTTCTGCCGAAGGTTTCTTCCTGTTAAAAGGGACCTTTCCCTTCCCACTGTTGCCAAGTGCTGCTCATAGAGAGCTGTTTTGATTGTTGGGTTTTCTTTCTTTTATTGTATAGTTTTTGCCTTACAATATAAAGCACCTTGAGGCAACTGTTTGCTTGTTGTGTGGCGCTATATAAATAAAATTGAGCTAAATTATGAATTTAGTTTTGCTTTGTTATTTTAAAATGAAGTTTGCAGTGCAGTAAAAATCAGATAAGGGTATCATGACAAATCTTTGCTTTGATTACACAAACATTAGCGCCGGTCTCTGGCTACATGACCGCAGATGCTCGTCTCTGGATGAGTGATCTGGAACAATCATTTTGTTGTGTGCCTTGTGTGCACAATGACAATGAGTTGAATCTAACATCTAACATTATGCAAGGGTCGGTGATGGATAATAAGGTATTGGTTTGTAAATAACTGGACATGAATAACTTGAGCTTATTAAATAATACACTGCTCAAAAAATTAAAGGAACACTTTGAGAACACATCAGATTTCAATGGAAAAAATATCATGCTGGATATCTATACTGATATGGATTGGGTGATGTGTTAGGAATGAAAAGCTGCTTAATTTTTTGGTAGATATGAAAATTATCAACCTAAAGATGGCTGAATTCAAAGACACCCCAAAAATCAAAGTGAAAAATTGATATGGCAGTGTAGTCCATTTTGCTGTAATATAGTTGCAGCAACTCAAAACAGGGTGACTGTAGCTCTGGAGGTAGAACACATCATCTACTAATCAGAGGGTTGGTACCTTGATTCCTCGCTGTTGTTGGATTTAGGCCAGCTGAGCGTGGGGTCCAGTCAATGGTATCAAGTCCTTCATCCTCCAGAAGAAGAAGAAAGAGCTTTATTTGTCACATACACTGCATGAAAAGTGGGTTTTTCGACAGTTTCTTGCATGTAATACTGCCGCGCGCCTCGAGCTTTAGGGCTCTCAGCAGGAGTTCTTTGGCCAGAACAATAAACTGTAGGGAAACTGTAGGGAAACTGCCGTGGACTCTCTGTGTCAGTGCTCCCTCAGCTCCCCCCCTCTCCTCAGGTCTAG
>JASGAU010341182.1:0-12934 GCA_030220045.1 Australoheros facetus
TATATATATATATATATATATATGTAAAACCTGCTGTAATAAGGTCTACACTATCAGTAGCCTTCTTTTATGACAGCTGGGGACACAAGTGGCTATATTTATCAACTGTCTCCTAGACCTGGACCTCACCACTGTTAGCGGTGCTGTGCTTTGTAGTTTTTTTGACTGCAATTATCTAACAAATAATAAGACTTGGGGTTTTTTTTGTTATTATGCTAACAGTCTGTCCAAAAAGCCTATGTTCAAATTGAGATGAGTGATTTTCTAGTATTACTTTATTAATGTCCACCATATTTGATGGGATACAATCACTGGTTGCTATGAAAACATGCGTATCCCCAGACTGGTTGTCACTGGGTCCTGGAGGTTTCTGGCTCTCGCTGGGTGAAATCATTTGATCTAAATACTCGCTAACTAGTAACAGAGTAGTAGTAAAACCCGAGAAGGTGCAATGCAAACCTGTGCTGCAGCCAACATGTTTCAGAAGGTGCAACCATCCAGGTTGACTGGTCTGTCAGCCTGTGTGACTGGGACTATCATGTTCCCAGCAATTGCTGTCAACCTCCAACAACTGCTCACAATCGGTCAAGGAATAATTATTTTCCCCTCACAACCAGTGGTTGCCAGTTGGTCATGGCTTAGTTTCTGGCCCTGTGTCTGGGGCTTCATTTGATCCTACATTATCACCATGATTGTCAAATGCCTGAAAGCACGGACAAGTTAATGTTGTGGTTACTGATCACGTGTTTGTTAAACCTCAGTGAGCACTATTGATTCACTTGCCAAACAAACTAGTTTGCATTAACTTAGTACTCGACCCTCTCATGTAAATGTGGTTATTTTGGGCCACAAAAACCAAGACTGGAAGGTTTTAAAAGGATGAAATTGATCTGTGTTGGCTGCATCCATCTTTATATACAGTCTATGGTTCCTTCTATTGCCAGCCTTAATGTAAAGTTAAGCTGTCTCCCAGTTACAGGAACAAATGTGGACTCATATCATCTAAATCTAATCATTTAAAGAAAGCAAAGAAGGTTTTTAAGTTTTTTTCTTAAAAAATTTAAAATGCGTGTAACAGTGTAACAGATGAGTGTAACAGATGAGCTGTAGTGCTTTTATCTACAGCAGTGAAATGCAATATAATTACAATTTTCTCCACTTTTTTAAACCACCACTGTGTCCTGTAGTATATCAGTAGGTTTTATTGCAATAAATAGTCTAACTCTGTGCAGATGTGATGTTGTATCATAGTTTGTTCTAAAGAAAATTGGCAAGTACCTTGAATACTGTTATTATATATTAATATAGGCATATACTTTTGGCTGATAAGACACAAGAAACTGCAGTTTAGCAATATGTTTGTTTTTGTCCACCAGACACACACAGCTACTTTTTGGGGTGTTTTGACCTCAAATATCCAGTATCACTTGAAAGCAGTATTTGGGTAGTTTGGAAAACTGCATATGTTTGTAGTTATACTGCAATCACTGGCTGAAATAGAACAGAATAAGACTACTGCTTAGGCCAGCACTGAAACTGCTTGGGCCAGCACTGTGTCGCTTCCTCTCCTCTTGTGCCAATGCACAAATAGACAGAAATAACACACAATTGTGAGAAAGCTAACAATTCCCAGTAATAGTTTTCAGGCCAGTATGGCTTTAAAAAATCATGCAGTAGCGGTAATTAAGTATCTCACTATCTCATCTTATATAACATAATTTTCCATTTTTGGTTTACATTATACAGGGTTGCAACATGCTCTATTTTATTCTTAAACTGCTCAGTCTGATCTCACAACCAAAACAGCAACCAGACCTTCAGGAAAATTGCTTATTATGATGTTCAGTGTATGTTAAACAAGTTTACTGAGCAACTTTTTGGGTTACATAATTATCAATAAATTTCAAAAAGGATTTTGGTTCTAATAATCCATTTCCTGTCCTGTTCCTGTGGCATCCTTGGTTTTCATAGCATCCTTAATCCTTAATGAATTTAGACTGGAGAAGGTGGCTGTTAATCCAAATGGTTGGTTTTCTGCTGGAAGAACCCCAGGCCCAACTCCAATTTTCAATTCACTCTCCTATTTTAAAATTTGTAAAACAAATTTGCCACATTGGCATTGTTGGGCTGAATGTGAGTCCTTTGCTGTGCCTCTCTTTCAGCTACTGCCTAAGAATTGGTAGCATTTCTGACTAGAGGAAGTCTTACCTCGGACAACGAGGTGCACATAGTAGTAGTAGACTTTGGCCTCATTCTCTATGTCATAGAAAGCCTGGCAAGTGAATAAGCCATGTGCAGCCAGAGCCAGGTTCTCAATGCTTACAGCTGCGCTGTTTGAGATGACCGTCAGCTGTCCCAGCGTCTCAGCCAGCTTCTGAATCCTCGGTCCTTGACCTACATTAAACACTACAGCTTTTATGGCATCAGTGCCAGGTTTGGTGAAGCTCCATATATAAATATCAGGTACGGTGGGACCGCACTCCAGGATCACGGCTTTGCCCACTACTCCATACACTCTGGTGTCCTGGTACACCACCTCATACATCTGGGTATTCTTGTACACCACCTCACCATTGGGGTTGATCTGCAGGGCTGGAGAAGGGAGACGATACATAGATATGCATGCAAATATGCATGTAAAGGAACAGGAGATGGTGGTGTCATTTGCCTGGTCAGTGTTCAGTCGCAGGATTGATTACACAGTAAGTTTCAGAGACAGTGTAACGTAGCAGCAAGAGATTCCAGCCATTAGTTTTTCTTAATTTCTACATCCAGTTTGTAAAACATCTTTTACTACCACAGCCTTTCTCTTTGTCCTTTACAGGGTCCTGTGTCCCATCATTTTGATCAATGAGAACCAGATAACTACAGATGCATCAGTGGATTTGCTAATCACAAGAAACTGCATTACAGAATTGCCAAAAATATGTTCTCCACTATGCTCGCTTTATGAATTTTGAAATGTTACATTTGATATTTTGCATCGTTTACACATAAAAGTTGTATACATACTGATATTTGCCTTCAGGATATGTAGCTATATCTGTCATGCAATTCAAATGCTAAATTTTAACAAGAGCGTTGCAGGTAATGAACTTCTCTTAATTTGAGTTTATTGCCCATTTTAAATTATGTTAGACAGAAGCAGTTCAATCGGAGGAGTGTAAACAAATCCACAGACAATGGAAGACTCTTACCATTTGCCCCAAAAGTGACCAGACTAGTAGTTAGATATAGAACGGCCAGTCCTAGCAGTTGAGCCACCATGGTATCATGATGATCCTAAGTCCAACAACCTCTTTACTCCAATAAAAATGTAGAAAAGATTCAAAGGTGTAGCCTAACTGGCCATTATAGCCTTCCTTCAGATGCTTGAGGCTGTGTCGTTTGCTCTCTCTGATCGGCAGGTTTCTTAGAGATTCCAGTTCATTCGACTGAGAGTAGGAAGGGACGGAGGGTCAGTAAACTGATTTAGGCTCAATTATTAATATGTTTTCCTTTCTCTCTATCCCTCCATCCTTCTTTCTTTCTCCTGCGGGGTTAGAATAACACACTGATACCGAGCCCATCTATTATACAAGAAAGACACATAAGTGGACGGGTTAGCCTTTCACACACATCCATGCACACACCTGCACATTAACTAATGGAGCCAGGGTTGTAGCTGAATCTGTCATTTGAGGACCTAATAAAAGCATTGTTCTGTACAGGAATTTCACAAAAATCTCTGATCTCCAGAATGTCACAAAGATTTTGCTGTTAACAAATCTTTTCTTTTGGTTTTTTTGTTTGTTTGTTTTTACATTGTATTCATTGTGTGTAGCTTTGTAGATCTAGTGCCAAAAATATAGTGGTGGCAAGTTCAGCAATGTTTATGCAATGTTTATGAGTACAAACATTGCAATCTGTAGTCATCTTGGACGACATGTAAAATTAAAGGCTTCAGATTTCAAAGGTCTTGCAAGGATTCAAGAAGCAGAGCAAACTGATGGAATTAAAATTGAAATAAATTTAAATATTGCATATTTTACAGTTATACTGTATCCTAAACCATATGCTCTCACTTTGTCACTGTGCATGCCAACATTTAAAAATATAACGTCCACTTAATGAGATCCTGATCCCACATGCTTGCACAGTCTCTGCATAAAATATTCTTATTCAGAAATTTGAACAATTCTTAACATGAGTGATTATGTGTATATGTTTATAAAAGAGCACAAGAGACTGTTAGGTGGAGCCATGAGTAATGTGAGATGTTTGTCATGAATGAATGCAGGACACAGATCAGTTTCCCTCATTTGGCAGGCACAATGAAGGCTGGAATACAGCAGATTACTAAACAGACACTAAGGCTCAGCTTTCAGATACAAGAGGTTTTCAGTGTAAATTTGGTATCTGAATAGGTTTGTGTAACACTTTGCAGTTCTTTGTTCAGCTTGCACCATTAGAATGATGATCAGCATGCATAGAAAACTTTATTTAGTTAGAGGAAACCAATTTCTTAAAATGCAGCATTATCAACTGGTAATCAGAGCATGAGAACTATGCAATACATTTCTCAAATGTGATTGTGACATCATTTCAGTTTTGATGAGAACTGATGAGATGAAATTTTGACTCTAGACGCTGCTACAGTCTCATTCTGAAGCTGGTTCTCAGAAACAGAAATATGCAAATCAGTCCCAATTTGTCAAATTTGATGCACCATTTCACTAGAGAAATTTGGATATGTGCTCTTTTTTATTTGTTTGCTTGTTTTTGGCTGGCATAATGTACACAAAGTACTGTATACAACCCCAATTCCAGAAACACTGGGATGCCGTTTAAAATCTAAATAAAAATATAATTCAATAATTTGTCGGTCACATAAACACATATTTGATTTACAACAGAACATAGGAAAGATATCAAATGTTTAAACTGAGAAAATTTAATATTTTGAGGGGAAAAAAATACCAGCTCATTTTGAATTTGATGGGAGCAGCACATCACAAAAAAAGTTGGAACAGGGCCATGTTTACCACTGTGGAGCATCCCCTCTTTTAACAACAGTTCATAAACACGTGCGAACTGAAGAGACCAGTTGCAGGACTTTTGGGAGAGGAGCTTCTCAACAGTCCTGGGTCTTCTTTGCTGTATTTTTTGTTTCATGATGAATCAAATGTTTTCAGTTGGACTGCAGGCAGGTCAGTTCATCCCACGAAGCCATGTTGTTAGCTGTTATGTGGTTGTCTTGCAGAAACATGTTTTGCTTTCCCTAAAAAAAGACATCGTCTGGGTGGGCTCTAAAACTTGTATATACCTTTCTTCGCTGATGGTGCCATTTTTGAACTGAGTGCTCACAAGAGGCTGGATGGTCCCTCTCCTCTTTAGTCCAGAGGGCACGGTCCATGCTTTCCAAATAGAACGTCAAATTTTAATGCATCTAACCACAAATGCTTTTTTTTTTAGTCTAATCTTTAGGCATGTGAAATATATATATATATATATCCAATTCAGCCCAAGATATATATATATATTTCACATATACGTATGCATAAAAAAATTATATAGTGCAATGAAAATAGTGGCATGACCAAAATCTCTCATCTGGGTAACTTACACCTTTTGGGTAGCTTGCAATGGTTATTGTATGTTAGCTCTTACCCATAGAGTTTGCATTATCTTTTTTAGGACTGTGAACACAGAATTCAACATACTAACACTGCACATCTACTACACTGCTGAAAAAAAAATTAAAGGATCACTTTGAAAAGACATCAGATCTCAATGGAAAAAAAATGTACTGGATAGCTACACTGATATGGACTGGGTAATGTGTTAGGAATGAAAGGATGCCACATCATTTGATGGATATCCAGGAACTTCCTGCATATTCTCACCACATGAGACTGGGCATTTTTGCAGGAGGAACCCAGTATCCACTGCACCAGAGTAGGGTCTGTCAGTCGGCACAAAGACTTCATCCCAATACCTAATGGCAGTCAGGGTGTCATTGCCTGTGGAGGTCTCTGCATCCCTCCATGGATATGCCTCCCCAGACCATCACTGATCCACCACCTAACTGTTCACACTAAAAATCTTCTGGCAATTGTACATATTGATGTGCCATCCTAGGGGAGTTGGACTACCTGTGCAACCTGTGTATGGTCCAGGTATCGCCTCAAGCTACCAGTAGTGACACTGACCCTGGCCAAATGCAAAGCTAGTGAAAAAAACAGAAAATATGAGGGGAAAAATGTCACTACCCTCCAGCTGTAAAACCATTCCTGTTTTGGGGGTTGTCTCATTGCTGCCACTCTAATGCACCTGTTGTCAATTTCATTAACACTAGACCAGCTGAAATTGATTAACAACACCTTCTGCTACTTAATTGACCAGATCAATATCCCAGAAGTTCAGTTGTTTAATTGACTTGATGCTATCCTCTGATCAAAAAGTGTTCATTTCATGTTTTTGAGCAGTGTATAAATTTCAGTTTGCTTGTTGGTTCATGTGTGAAAACATTTAGACTTCTTGCCTCCATGTCATTCAGTAATTCCCAGTAACGGGCGTTTTGTGATACACCTATTATTGAATGTAAAGTTTCAGTATGGTCCAAATATGACTAGACTTGCATGGAGCGATATGAAAAAGGCAGTAAATCTAAATAAAATTGCTGTCTTTTTTTTTTTTTTTTGGTATGTGGACAACAAACACTTGATCCTCTTTGATACTGCCTACTAAGGAAGTTGTTATACTCAAACACATTTTTATTTTGGGGGGTAATTGTCTTACTTTAAATAAGAAAAGAAATATCAGAAAAGTTACAGGGAAAAAATTAAACCCCTGATATCTAGGGGGGTATTTTGGGGGGTGTTTTTGTTACTGAATTGTGTGTGTTATCATGCCAACAGTTTAAAACCTCTGCAAGGCATCAATGTGTTTAAAAAGATTTCCAAATACTTTTAGATAAAAGTGGCCTAACTTCAAACTACTGTCAGGTTGTCCAGTGTTGGCCACCCTATCTAATTCAGCCCAAGATAATTTGGTGTCGAAAGACGTCTCCAAAAACAAATCACATATTTGCAAATAATGCCCACTGACCTAATTGAGAGGCATGTCAGCAAATATCTGCCTGTTATGAGGGCTTCTAGTTTCTGAAACACACTCACATGCCAATAGATGCATTGAGGGATTTCACCTTATTAGAGAGAAGTTTGGCCTGGCATATGGATTGAAACTCATTTGCCTTAAATGGTACATCATTACTTAAGTATACAGAATTTCCACAGTAAATGTTCTTAGGTTAAAAAAAAAAAGATCTATTTCCTTACAGCTCACTCTTTCTGTCATACACACACAAAGGTTAACACAAGCTTTCACTAGCTTTAGTCTTAGATGAAAGGCAGGCAAATGTAAGCCTCAGATCTGGAAGGAAGCTGCAGGGGCGTTTCAAAACCTGTGGCTAAGATGATAAAACAAGAGTTCCCATGTTCTAAAAGAATAACTCCAGTAGGCTGGTCAGTGTTTTCCACAGAACATTTAATTTACTGCAGAGCTCATGCTATAAATGACTGTAAGCTTTTAGAGAAAGGTCCATGAAGAGAACTTGTAACTTTTACAAGAAAAGAGATCAAAAACAGCAGGCAACTCCTAGCGATGGTACAAACTGTCACATGTGAATTACATCTGAAAGACAGGGATCTATGAGTATGAGCCTGTAGCTTTGATGATGATGGTGACACTGACTGGCTCGTTATGGTCTCCAGGGGGAGAGGTTTGGCTGCTAGCGGTGGGAGTGGCACTCAGGAGGAGGTGACGAGTGAAGCTGCCAAAGGTAAAGCCTTGGTTGGACCTGGAAAAAAAAGACAACTATCAAAGACACTGGTTGGCATTTAATTTTTTTTAACAAAACTCATACTCACTCATGAAAAAATTAATTGAAAATTAAGTTCAATCAAATTCTTTGCTCTGCTCAGTGTGACTGTTTACATACATCAATCAGGCATAACATTATGACCATCTGCCCAATATTGTGTTAGTCTCCCTTTTGCTGCCACAACAGCCCTTAACGGTTGAGGCGTTCTGTGGTGTTCTATGGTATCTGGCACCAAGATGGTAGCAACAGTCTTGTAAGTTGCAAGGTGTGGTCTCCATGGTACTTGATACTCAACTGGACTGAGATCTGTGGAATCTGGGGGTAGCTGTAGCTCAGTAGGTAGAGCAGGTCACCTACTGATCAGAAGGTCAGCGGCTCGATTCCTGGCTACTCCAGGCTACGTGCTAATGTATCCTTGAGCAAGATACCTAACCCCAAGTTGCTCTCCGACGCAACCGTCGGAGTGTGAATGTTAGATAATTAAAAGCACTTAGCTTAATTAATCATGGAAGTGCTTGTATGAATGGGTGTGCATTGGTAAATGTAAAACGTGTTGTATAAGCGATTTGAGTGCTCTGATTGAGTAGAAAAGCGCTATATAAGAACTAGTCCATTTCCCTCAAACTTCTTGTTGTTGAGGAGCACAACTTCTTGTTGTGCTCCTCAAACCATTCCTGAACCATTTTTGTTTTGTGACAGAACGCATTATTCTGCTGAAAGAGGCCACATCAGGCAATACTGTTTCCATGAAAGGGTGTACATGGTCTGCAACAGTGCTGAGGTAGGTGGTATGTGTCAAAGTAACATCCAAATGCATGGCAGGACTCAAGGTTCCCCCAGCAGAACATTGCTCAAAGCATCACACTGCATCCACTGGCTTGTTTTCTTTCCATAGTGCATGCAGGTGCCAGGTGTTCCCCAGGTGAGCGATGCACATGCACCCGGCCATCTACGTGATGTAAAAGAAAATGTGATTCTTCAGAGCAGGCCACCTTCTTCCATTGCTCTGTGGTCCAATTCTGATGCTCACATGCCCATTGTTGGCACTTTCAGAAGTGGATGGGTCAGCGTGAACGCCTTGACTGGTCTATAGCTATGTAGCCTCATACGCAACAAACTGTGATGCACTCACTATGCATAGTGAGACCATTCTATCAGAACCATCATCAACTTAATTTTGAGCTACAGTAACCCGTCTGTTGGATTGAACTCCACGGGCCACCCTTCGCTCCACACGTACATTAGTGAGCCTTGCCCACCCATGACCCTGTCACTGGTTCACTACTGTTCCTTCCTTGGCCCACTTTTGATAGATGCTGACCTCTGCAGACTGGGAACACCACAGTTGCAGTTTTGGAGCTGCTCTGACCCAGTTGTCTAGCCATCAGAATTTGGCCCTCGTCAAACTTGCTCAAATCCTCACACTTGCCCATTTTTCTTGCTTCTCACACATCAACTTTGAGGACAAAATATTCACTTGTTCCCTAATATATCCCACAGAGTAACGGGTGCCATGATGATCAGTGTTATTCACTTTACCAGTCAGTGGTCATAATGTTATGCTTGATTGGTCATAAATGCTAATGGTTTTCACAAAAATTTGATTGGCTGCATCAAAATTCAGTCTCCATCTGTGTACCTGGTTGACCAAGAGTAGTAGGCACGATAATTGTAAACATGGGGCCATCATAAAACAATCAAACAAAACAAAAATAAAATAGAACCATTGGATTTGTTCTGTTGTGTTTTATTAAAAATGGAAATTAATTTAATCTGGATTCGAAATTATGAATGTGTCTGTTCAACTTTCCTGGACTGGATGGTCCACCAGGTCCTCCCTCTGACCCACCAACCACTTCATCCTCTGGGATGTTGAGGTTTAACCTTGATTGGCTGTTCTGCCTGCAATCATTAAAATATGCAAATGGGACTGGAAATGCTTCATTACTGGTCACCAGCCACTTCATTAGGTACACGTGTTCACCTGATTGTCGAAGAGGATATGTCAAGCATTATCATTATTTTTGAAAATGAACACATTCTCTCAGTGTGTTTAGAGGCCCACAGAATATGAGGTCAGATAACCGCTGTAACAGTGGGATACAATGTTAAGCTAATGATTAAAGGCAAGGAGTAGATGTCTAAAAGACACTAAGGTTTTAAAAATGTTACCTCTGTGTGTAAATGTGTGTTTGCATGTGCAGGAATCTGCATTAGTGTTTTTTTTCAAATTTTAGGTGAGTCTTGTTTTTGAAAATATTTATTATTCCATACTATACGAGTAATTGTGAATAAATGCTAGAATGAACAATCTTTGTGGGTCTACGAGAAAAGAGCAGCATGGAGGCAATCCACACAACAAACAGGGCAAAACACAATGCAAGGGAGAGCTGACAAAAGTTCCTGCTATGCAATAGCGACACATAAACACATAGCAGCATAACTGTTGGGGGTTCCTTATCCAGCCCCAACTCCAATCTTAATCAAATAAGAAGTATAGTGGATGTCTGCCATCCAAACCCCAGCTGGTAGCTGGTTCCACAGGAGAGGCAAGATGCTGAAGGCTCTGCCTCCCATTGTACTTGTAAAAAGTCTCATAATCACAAGTAAGCCTTGAATCTGAGAGTGAAATGCTCTGTTGTGATGATGTGGTATGAAAAGCTCTTCAAGATATGATAGGGCCTGATCATTCAGGGCTTTGTCCATAAGGAGAAATATTTTAAATCCTATCGTTTTAGTCCTTGTTATTACACCTGCTGCAGTGTTTTGGATCAGTTGAACGCTTTTAGTGATCAAATAAGATTTCAAGTATAAGCAAAAAAGAGTCTCACATTTAGAAATGCAATGAGGAGCTCCATTTGGGCATCTCTCAAGGGTGGGGTTTTGTACAGTGAGTCTTCCTCACTGTACAAAAGGCACAGTGTGTCCTGGGCACAGACCGAGGACACTCTGGATAAATTGTAGAAAATCAGAGGATGTTTTCAGGACCTTCCTGAACTCTTTCCCCCATAAAGACAACATTTGTCGACCTCCCCAGTAGCCTTAATGACTACTTTTGACACCTCGATATACACGTATATCAATAAAGACTTGGTTTGATGACCATTAGAACAGGTTCTGGGTTTTTCCAGGGGTAGTCCTAGTAAGCTGTGTAGGCAGCGATTACCCTCACTAACTTCTGATGCATAACCAGTCATTTTATTCTGGAAACAGACCTCAGTTCAGAAAAGAGAAGCAAGGGTTCCTCCTAGAAGTCGTCCAAGGGGGAAAAGGTTTATGTATGACACAGAGAATTCAGGCAGATTTGAAAGCAAAAGGTGATCCAACCCAGTATTACCAGCGTGTACCTAATAAAGTGCCTGGTGAGTGTCTCAAATATGCATATACTCACAAGCCAAACAGCAAGTCATGGAGTCCTGGAGGAAGACACAGAATATTAATGCTAAACCATGTTGCTTTATGTATAGGTCAGCAGGATGCTGGTGGTGATGTGTGTGGAGGACTCACGAGGATTGTTGCTGCGGTTACGGAGGATGAACACGAGCAGCAGAACAGTAAGAATGGCTGCAATGAGCATCCCACCGATAGCTGCTCCAATCACAGCAGGGTATAAATTGTTGTGTGGTTCCACTGCAACACATCACAGGTACGCATTGCAATACAGCTGCAAAGTCACAAGTGTTTGAAAACTTTCACTGTACCATTATCCTATGATAAGCAAGATTGGTAGGTTCCACATTAAAGTAAACTCTGTTGTGGGTTTATTTTTGGATTCATTTTAATTATTATTTAACAGCCCACCCCCAGCTCCTTTTTGTTCTTTGCCAAAAGTCTCATATGTCTCCCATTTCCTATACCTGGAGTCTTTGCAGCAGAAGGGTGTCCAATGGTGCGGTGGTTGATCGGTATGATGCGGAACTGGTAGGTAACCGTTGGTGTCAGACTCCCCACTGTATGAATCCTGACAGCTGGATCCTGGATGATGTTACGGTCCCATTCTGTGGGATCAACCTTCTCTTTCACTTGCTCACTTGAACCATTGCTGCTTCCTTTCCTTCGTGGACGTTCAGACACCCATCTGCGCTCCAGGAAGAAACCTGTCCAACCTCCTGCTTCCTCTTTCTCTACCACCCACTCCAGCTCCACCTCATTACGCTGTCGGCTGATGTACATCACTCTGACCAGGGTTGCATTGGGTGGCATGGGGTGCTCTGATACACAGATAAAACAATCAGAAATATCAATGTCTGTATGATTTCTGTATGTCAGTTCACTTTGTTCCAGACCGAAATATCTAACAAATTAATGAATGGATTTACAGTAACTAATGTATAATCTATTCCTCCAATACTAACTACTTTAACTTTGACTTTTATAGCTGGAGATATGAACCCTTAGCTGAACTTAGCATGAAGACAGGATACAAGGGGGAAAGCCAGCTAGGTTCTGTCCAAAGTTTCCAAAAACAAGCTTACAGCACTTCAGCTCACCACTGAACATGTTATAGCTCATTTATCTGAACTACACAATGATGAAAAACAAGTTGTCTATCTCATTTATGGGTATTTTGAATTCTGGATTCACAGCTTTTTAACAAAAAGAAAAAATCTTATTATATATTATGTTTCCCTGGAAATTCATAATTTGACGTGTACTTTTTTTGTAGAAAAAAACTGACACGGTTTCCTGTTTCAGGTCTTTATTCTGCACTCACTGCTTGCAGACTGAAGATTCATATGCTGTACAGATATCAGTATGTATCAGTATTCTCATCTAATTCTCAACAAGAAATTGATTCATGAAGACAAAGAAATTACACAAACACACGCACACACGCATATATATACACAGTACCAGTTTGGACACATTTATCGATTCATATGAATGGGTGAGTGTGTCCAAATTATTGACTGGTACTGTATGATTACCAAAATAAAACAGGTCCTTACTATTGACAGCTAAAGTGACGGTGATTTCAGTTCCTCCCACCGCGTTGGAAGTGGAGCACCTGTACTCGCCGCTGTCTTGAGTTTCATCTGTGTCCCTCACAGTCAGGTTGGCCCATGCAGA
>JASGAU010341184.1:0-24891 GCA_030220045.1 Australoheros facetus
TCTGTATTATTGTAGGGTCTTTACCCACAATACAAAGCGCCTTGAGGCGACTGTTTGTTGTGATTTGGCGCTATATAAATAAAATTGAATTGAATTAAAATGACCCCCTATGAGAAAGCACTTGGCAACAGCAGGAAAGAAAAACTCCCTTTTAACAGGACAAAATGTCCAGCAGAACCAGGCTCAGGGAGGGGCAGTCATCTGCTGCTACCGGTTGGGGGTGAACGGAGGAAGAAGAGGACAAAGGACACACTGTGGAAGAGAGTCAGAGATTAATAATGACTGATTAAATTTTAAATTAAATTCTGGATTTAACAGGGAGCCAATGAAGAGAAGCCAATATGGGAGACATCTGCTCTCTCTTTCTAGTCCCTGTCAGTACTTTAGCTGCAGGATTTTGGATAAGATGAAGGCTTTTAAGGGAGCTTTTAGGACAACCTGATAATAATGAATTACAATAGTTTAGGCTAAAAGTAATAAATGCATGAGTTAGCTTTTCAGCATCACTCTGAGAAAGGATGTTTTTAATTTTAGAAATATTGCACAAATGCAAATGCAAAAAAAAAAAGCAGTCATACACACTTAACATGTGAATTGCAGGACATATCCTGCTCAAAAATGACTCCAAGATTTCTCTGTGTTACTGGAGGCCAGGGTAATGGCATCAAGAGTATTTCGTCAGACAATGTGTTTTGTAGGGCCAAGTACAATAACCTAAGTTTTACCTGAATTTTGATACAGGAAATTAGCGGTCATCCAGGCCTTTATGACTTTAAGACATTCATGCAGTTAAATTAACTGGTGTGTATCATTTGACTTCATGGATAGATAAAGCTGGGTTTCATCTGCATAACAATGAAAATGCATGCAATGCTTTTTTAATAATACTGCCTAAGAATAGCATGTATAATGTAAATAGATTTGGTCCTAGCACAGAACCCTGTGGGACTCCATAATTAACCTTAGTGTGCAAAGAAGACTCCCCAGTTACATGAAGAAACTGGCTGTAATGTATGGTAACCCCATTAAAAACAACTGATGTAGACGATTTACATGACAATAATATATGTATATATTTTTTAATAAAAACATCCAGGGTGGCTGACCATGTATATAAAAAAAAACTTGATGCACACTGAATCAAAATCTGCTACTGACAACAGTGAGAAAAGTCATGTCATTATTCACTGCGATGTAACAGCAGTCATTAAAAAAAAAAAAAAAAAGAAGAGCTTGGATGTTGCCCTTTGTGCAGCACTCTTCACTTAGAGTGCTCCAATATATCTTACTCTTTAATCAAAGCTGTTACACAGATTTCACAAGTTTTGGGAAAAGGCTACTGACATCACAAGGCGGGTTTCAGTTTGAGAGCCTAACATCAGAGAAAACAGACAATGGATGAATAACGATTAAGGGAAATTAAAACAAGTGTTCTTGCTTAAACAAAAGTGACCAAGTGCCTGCTGGTAGTCCACTCGTGAATCTGTGCTGAGCTGCAAACAAACATTCACATTTATGTCTCTGTACAGTAAATATCCACAACTCGACTGTAAAATGCTGTCAGAAATGTAAGTACCATCACAAACTTCTCACACAGGTTCCAGTATAAGGAAAAAATAAAGAAACAACATGAAACCTTGTGTGCCATCAATGGTAAACAAAAGCATTGCATTTAAAAAGTCAACATTTCTCATCTATGATTTATGTGAATTTTCTCCAATATATTTTAAATACAAACTTTAAATACAACCACACCAACTGCACGTCTGTCCGGAATCAATACCAGTGTGTTGTGTTTGCTGCAGAATAAATTAACAATAAATAAAATACAAAAAGATTTGCTTTTACAAAAAAGTAGACATCAATAGCAGGGTTAACAATCTGTCTTTCGTTGTACTATCTTCTACATTGAAATAAACTTGAAACATACCTCATAGTACTGGGAAATATTTAGCAAATGGTACAGCAGATTAGGATTGCATACGGACAGTGGAGAGAAGTAGGCCACCAAAAGGTGATACGGTAAGCACTGACAGTAACACCTAAAGGAGCTCAACAATGAAAGAGGACTGGAAATGGCTTCTGATTAAACACTTGAAGGGTAATATCTCTTGGCAGTTCTCTAGTTAAACAATTTCAAGCTGTAAAATTGGTACGGAACATCATAATAAAACCTGCAGCTCTGCTTAAAATGGGTGATTTCGGTTTTACACCGTGTTAAGCGGGTACGGAGTTGTCAAACTTAGACGAGATTAACAAGTGGACCCTCAAAGAGTGTTTGAAACACAGCTTCAGATTTGTGAAAATGTGTCTCTTATTTCATGGCTTTTTTCTCCACCCAAACCGCATATTTACCCCACAACCACCGCTGTAACATGGCAAACCCGCACAAAATTGAAATGAAGCTAATTACAGTTTTAGACCTCTTAAAGCTGCTTTAGCCTGATAAAAGAAAAGCAGTGAATGGCACCCTTGTTGTGTTTTCACAAATGCTCCAATGCATATAATATCTTGTACCAGTTACATGACTTTAAATGGGAAAAACAATGGAGATTTAGAGGAAAGAAGTCCAATAACATTCCTGATTGGATGACATGAATAAATATAAAGCAAACTTCAGCGTTTTAGAAAACACAACAATTATGGGATCCCATCCTTTCTTTGGCAGCACTGTGAGGGTGGCACACTCCAGTCATACACATAGGACAGTCGCAGCTTGACTTCCTCCTTGCAGAGCCTGCCATCGCGCTGCAGAGTTTGATGTTTTTCCAACATGTCCTCCAAGCTCTGCTTATGCGTCACCAGGTATTTGTTATTGCACCCACGTGATTTATACTCCGTGTCAAAGCGTGGGTCATGGGTCCGCCGGACATCTACTGGTGCCAGCCACGCACCCAGCGACACGTCCTCGCTCTGCCACGTCTTGAAGTACCCTGCATTGAGATGCACGTAACGCACCAGATCGGCCGACAGAACGTAGCCACCGCCCAACGCGTAGGGGAGGTAGTAATCACACAGCTCCCACGAGCTTTCGCGCCACTTCCCCGCCGTTTTCACTCGGCCTCTCCCCGAGAAGAAGCCCCAGTACAACCGGTTGGCCTCTTTCCCCTTCAGTTCCTCTTTAATGAGGTCCAAGCGAGCAAATGTGTCATCATCTGCTTTGAAGACAAACGTGAATTCCACATTCTGGTCCAGCCAGGAGTACATGTGGAGCAGTTTGAGTGTCAAGTTCTCGTAAGAATCTCGCAAATCAGGCAGTAAGAGTAAGTCCTTGTGCCGCCCTTGCTCTGTGTTAAGATTCTGAAGGTCCTCACTGGAAAGGCCCTGTGTTCCTACCACAAACATGGCCAGAACATCAGAGTCCCGCTTGGCGAGCCAGGTACTGCGGATAATACTCCGTCGCTCTGTGTACTTTGGTCCCGTTGTGATGAGGACCACGAGGAATGCTGACAAGTCTTTGGATGTGGAGGGAGGATTCTGCTGCGCTGGACGCGGCTGCAAACCACTGGCTCGCGGGGCTCGACCTGGAGGATCGGGGTGACCCTGTTTCAAGGTTTCTGATGTGCATTTTGCCAAGAAGACAAGCACCACAGCAAAACTGCAAACTGTGCCAATGACCAGAGCTGTCTTGTGGCGGCACACCAGACGAAACAGATTCATGATGCCTACTCTGGGGTGAAAAACACAAAAGATTCAAAATATAGTTTTTTTTTAACTTACAACCATACGCATGTGAAAATATGGCTAAAAGTTAATAAGCAAAGAGCTTTTGCGTGTTTCTATCTTTTCACAAAGATGCCTTGGATGGCTGGAGCTAAGGAGCGTATTAGCAAAGTAACCTCAGCTCTTTTGCTCATTCATGATTCTGCAGCATCACCTGGTTCCTAAACCTAGTAGCTGAACAGTACACTATATATATATATATATATATATATATATCTACACATATATCACAGGGATGCCGTAAGCAGTTATGAATTAAAGAAGATTTGTTAGTTACCTTAATAATTAAAGCGTGTGTCTGTGCTGTGAATGATACAGCTGGAGCGGACCACTGATAGCAGCTTTGCAGAGCTAGCGATAGCTACCGAGACAAAACCATCTGCGCACTTTGTAAGCTCACTGTCCTGAATGCAAACGCACAAAGCCAGTTCATATTGGGAGGAAGGCAGGAAACCGGTTAGTTTTTAACGGGGTCAGCCTGGGTTACAATAAGCAGCCTCTGTCTGGGAGCTCGGCAGACAAGGTATCAATGCAATCTCTGTCTGCCTCCTAGTAGTGGTACTTCTGGGTCTCCGTGACGCAGAGGAAACGGAAGTGGACCCCGGGGGACGAGGGGTTAAAAAAATGACAAAAAGACATGCTTATACTGATTTCATTTAATAATTTTTTTTTTTAAATGAGCATAAGCAAATGGACAAACACCACAACTAAATCTAGCAAATTTTACCTGGCGCTGTTATAACACAATAATTACAGTATATAAAACAACAAACAACAAAAAGAGCAGAGAGAGCTAACTTTGGCAGTTGTAATCATAAGGAAAAAAGTAAAATTAGACAGAAGAAAATGAGGAAAACGGCTGTAAAATGGAGCATGCGTATTAGTCATTTTCCAGTTTGGCGCGCAGACCGGATGTTGTGTTGGTTGCTTCAAAATATAAGCGCGTCCTTTGGGAAATTGAGAATAATCGTTGCTGGGTCTCTTATGGTTAGGTCTGTGTGAGGCAATATGTTCTGTGCAGAGCTCGGCAGGCTGAGACACAACCAGAAGAAGCTACTAGTTGATTAATAAAAAATTGCAACCTGAGCATGCTTTTGTTAAGCAATGAACACTGCAGCTTTAAAAGAGTGTGCCTGTGACACATCTGGTAGTTGTCACTTCATATACAGAGCTGTGAAAAAGTATTTACCCCCCTATCTGATTTCTTTCTTCTTTTTTTCTTTGCATATTTGTCACTTGCATGTTTAAGACCATCAAAGAAATTTTAATATTCAACAAAGATAACCCGAGTAAAAAATGCAGTTTTTAAATGATGATTTCATTCATTAAGGGGAAAAGCGATCCAAAGTAATTATCCCAAACCTAATTACTGGTTGTGTCACCCTTGGCAGGAAGTCCTGCTGCATAACACGTGCTTGAACTTCAGGACACAAACTTGTGGCTGGACGTTCTCCTTCAGGATTTTCTGGTAGAGAGCAGAATTCAGATCCTGAAGAGGCAAAACAGCCCCAGACCATCACACTACCACCACAATAGACGCAAACCTTCCAAAAGGTTTGGTCTCCTCAGTTTGCAGAATATTCAAATTGCTCGATTGCAGTTCTTGCTGCCAAGGGTGACACAGGCAGTTATTAGATTTAAGGGAGAAATTACTTTTTCACAGAGGTCCAGGTAGGTTTGGATAACCCTTTCCCCTTAATAAATTAAATCATCATTTAAAAACTGCATTTTGCTCAAAAAAATTTCTTGTTTTGGGAGTGCTTCATTTGAATTTATTTTGAAAGTTTTAACCGGAAACTAACTGTTTCGTCGCCGGCATGAAACCGAGGGTTTGCTACTGTCCATCATTTCCTAGTAATAATGGCCTCGTCGTTGTGAAATACTAAAATGTCGTGTTTGGTTAAACGTAGCAGTCAGAGAGTTAACAT
Source organism: Australoheros facetus (assembly GCA_030220045.1). NCBI lineage: Eukaryota > Metazoa > Chordata > Actinopteri > Cichliformes > Cichlidae > Australoheros > Australoheros facetus. Next base: position 5,652 of record JASGAU010341184.1, read on the forward strand.
GGCTGACCATGTAAACACATAGCTTTGTATATCTGTCTATCACAGGAGAGCTGTTTAACGTTACTTCTCTGGACAGTACGGTAGCTAACTGACGTTACTGTTGGACGAGAACAGAGACAAGCGATGAGGGTTTGGAAGACCAGCCGGGAGCCTGGGACATGTCCAGTTTTTGTCGCCATCTTTATGCTAATTTTGAGTGCACAGCTGGTGAAAACAACCTCTGAATATGACCCCTATAAAATCCTGGGTGTCAGCAGGAGTGCCAGTCAAGCAGAAATCAAAAGGGCATACAAGAGGCTTGCCAGAGAATGGTGAGTGACTGACAGCCAGTCCCCTAATGTCAGGCCATCACATCTTAGATGGCAGTTGACAGTGTGCATTTCACATTTGGCATGAATGCTGCTACTGACTACTTAACCCATTACTAGTAGGTCTGTTTCAAAACGTTATCTAACCGTCTGTGAATCTGCTAGTAATCTATAATGGGCATTTTTTAGGCACCCAGATAAAAGCAAAGACCCTAACGCTGAGGACATGTTTATCAAGATTTCTAAGTCATACGAGGTGGGTGAAAATGCATCTTCACCATTTCAACATAACATGTAAACATTAATGTCGGAGTCCTTTAACTTTTGCTGTTTGTTCTGTTTTGCATGCAGATCCTGTCAAATGAGGAGCGAAGGTCCAACTTTGACCGGTATGGGCAGATGGAGGAAAACCAACCCTTTGGCCAGTCACAGCATCGAGGTTTCCGCAGCTTTCACAACAGCTTCTACTTTGATGAGTCCTTTTTTCACTTCCCCAGGTATTATCTATTGTTAGAGTAATTTGGGCTCCTCTTTGGGTTTGCAAACTAAAAATATATATATGTATATATATTCAGTACAGTTCATAGATTCATGTGGAAAAAGTAATAACATCACATGTTTTTTAGATATATTTTGACAAGCAAACATTTGATCCTGTGAACCATTGTTTTTCTTGTTAGCCTTTTTTTATTACCATGTTCTTTTTTGGGGACGATCTCTACCTCTTAGTAAGTATCAACACTGTACTTACTAGTATGGTAAGTTATTCACTTGTTTTACACTAGTATAGAACAAGTGACCAGTTACAGTTTTCTCTCAGGCTGTAACTGACAGCATCCTGTAGGCTAGATCTTAAAACACTTCCCATTTTTCTCTCTGTCTTCCAGGAACAGAGACTTTGCTGACAGCAAGTACATGCTTCGCCATGCACAGTTTAACAGCGATGTCCTTCCAGACAGCCACAAGAGGCCATATCTAATCAAAGTGACCTCCGAGTGGTGCTTTGCATGCATCCATATTGAGCCAGTGTGGAAGGAGACCGTGCAGGAGCTGGAGCCTTTAGGTAAGGCTATCAATCTGCCCTAACACAATCTTGGGATAAAGGCTGGTTTTCCCAAAAGCATTATCTCATAAAATTGATGTTTGCACAACTGGCCATTAGGACAACAGTGTACTGAGAGCCTTCCACTTCTTTAATTATTCATTATAGTTCAATTGTTATACTTGGTTCCTTAAAGCAAAGCGTAAAACAAAGGGAAGAAATCAATTCTGTATTATGATAATGTAGCAGCAGAGGTGGATAGTTGAGATTTAATTCTGCTAATTAGAAGCACAGTTAATCTGGATCAACTGTCTTGCTTTGAGAACAACTGGCATCTGCATTCAGTTTGCCAAATGGATATCACAACTGTTTTACAGGAATTTCTTGCTTTCCTTCAAGATTCAATACTTTTATTGTCATTGTGCAAGTATAACAAAATTACAATTATACTAGCCTCCTATGGTACGTAACATTTAAATAGGAGATAAATGGTGACGCATATTTAAAAAATAACATGAAATGTAAGAAGCATTAATTATTAAAAAATACTGGACTAACATTCCTAAAAAAAAAGAGTAAGCATGTGGGTGCATCTGCAGTATTATAGTATTGGACAGAGTGCAAAATGATTGCACGAGTTGTAAAATGTAGATAAAATAAGTCATATATCTATATAAATATATATGTGTGTCTGAAGGATGTAAACGTTTAAAATTGGACATAACATGAGTACATGAGATACTGACAGAGTGACCTCAGCAGTGCCACAGTTTTTGAGAAACTTCAGTCTGTTTGTATGTGTGTGGATAGCTCTGACGTGCTGATGGGAGGAGCATAATAAATGGTGTCTAAGGTGTGTGTAGAGTTGTTGTGTATTTGTTTGGCCCCCTTCACACAGTGAGTGATGTAGATATGTGCCAAAGACCGTAGCTCTGCTCCAGTGATGTTTTGTACTCCTTTCACAACATGCTGGAGGGCTTTTTCCTCAGCTTTGGTGCAGCTACTCTACCAAGTTGTCAACTTTTATATGCCTGTAAAAGTTGTCCTGCAGCTGTTGGGGGTGGGTGGGGGTGGGGGTGGGGGGTTGGCTCTCCTTGACTTTTATCTTTCAGTTCTCTGTATTTGTTGGATTTTTCACCATGCAAAATTACTGGATTATCACAAATCTACCGATACTGTTTCAGGATGTGTTTTTTTACTTGTTGCAGCAGAGGTTTTGTTTTACTAAATTGTATCAGGCTCAATTATGGTCTACTGTTATATTTACTACAGGTGTAGGCATTGGTATTGTAGACCTGGGCTATGAGCGTGGCTTGGCAAAGCAGCTGGGAGCTTACCGTGCTCCCTCCATCATCGGGCTGGTGAATGGAAGAGTGACCTTTTTCCATCAGGCTGTGGTACGGGAGCACCTGCGACAGTTTGTTGAAGATCTGCTGCCCCAGAAGCTGGTGGTGAAGGTAACTATAACTGACACAAATATGCTACTACTACAAGTGTACTTTAATCAGCTGATTTTTCCCATATTCTCTGTGGAGTTTCTAGATTAGTAATTACTTATAGACCAAAAGATTTTTTTGTACTTGAATAAATATGATAGCTTTTATTTTTTAGCTGATTGTGATGCAAATATAGGCCTAATTACAAACATGCTGATTGCTAATAAAGTTGATTTTTAGCGCAGAAGTCTGTTTTTAAACCTAATTTCTGTTTTTACAGATCTCTGATGACAACTACATGGCATTTCTTGGTAACTGGCATGTGGAAAATAAGCCCAGCCTTCTGTTGTTTGACCAAGTCCCCATTGTTCCCCTGCTCTACAAGGTAGGAGCTGCACACATCTGTTTAATGTAATCAGTGACTGCTTGTAAATATTTTAATGGAAAATGGAATGAGTTGTTCAGCTTGACTCATCTCCTGGTTAATATTGAGATGTTAACATGTGGTGCAAACAAAAAATGCACAACAGCAAAGAAATTCGACTCTGACAGCAAGTGCTCTGTTTTAGCAGCTCTTCCTCTTGAAATCATTCCTTTTCCAAATACATTGATTATATTTTTATATACCTTACATAATTTCAGCTAATTTATTTTCACCTTAGATAGTTTACAGTCATGCTTAACGAAAAAGCTGCTGTCATTTTGTCTTGAGCCCCCTTTCAGGCTCTAATCTTTCCACTCCACTCCTCAGTTGGCAGCATTCGCCTTCAGAGATTATGTGCGTTTCGGATTTGTGGACCAGGGTGGCACAGACAGCACCAGCCTCCTGCGGCAGTTCAACATAAACACATACGCACCGACCATGCTGCTGTTTAAGGAAGACACAGAGAAGCCTGTTGACATCATTCAGGTACACTATGAATAACCTGCAGCCTAGATCTACCATCTTATGGTAATAATGTGTATAGATCATCACCCTCTTAAAATAGTGGCCTAAGTTATGTTTAACGAAAGTTTTATTTTTGCCTAAATCATCACAGTTTCAATGTTTGTGTGTGTGTGTGTGTGTGTGCATGCGTGTGTGTATATCCACAGGATAGATTTAAACTTTTATTTATTTATTTTTTTTAATCAGGCCAGAGGGATGAAGCGACAGATCATGAATGAGTTTATCTCAAACAACAAGTTCTTGCAGGTGCCACGACTGGTCAGCCAGCAGCTCTTTGATGAGCTGTGTCCTGTCAAGCAGTTCCACCGACGGAGGAAGTAAGACATTTTGTGCACTTAAAATCTTTCTTAGGCTGACGTCTTGTATATTAAGACCGTTCATGCTTCTTGTCCGCCACTGCTGAAGCTGTAGAAAGGAAGATAAAATGAACCAAGTCTGTCAGAAGCAAAATAAAAATTTCATAACTGAAATCCAAACAGAGTAGTTGGACAGTCATTACAATGGTAACGCAAAGGTTGTGTAGTTGACTGCTGCTGTAGCTGGGGAGTTGACTGTGAGTGGTTTGCAGGTACTGTGTGCTGCTGATCACAGGGGAGGACTCAGCCTTTCTTCCAGGCAATAAGGCCTTCCTGGACTTTGCCTCAGCTAACAGCAAAGATGTGCTGCGGTTTGCTTATGTCTACCAGCGTCAGCAGCAGCCTCTTTGTCAGGCGTTGCTCCACAACCAGGGAACACATTCACCCCAGGTCAGTGGTCAAAACACACACAGTCTATACTTTACAACAATTATCATTTTAAATCTTAATTTTCTGTCCGTTATCGCTACAAACACAAATCAAGGACAGCCTGCACTTGTTGGCAAACCTTCATTTATCCAGAACAACATTTGAGGATCTGTCCGATATGATGTGTCACATTACCGATATGTGCAGTCGAGAGATGGTGCAGCGCCTCAAATTACAGCCACAGTCCTCTTTAACACTGACAGGTAGTGATTCTCGAGAGGCGGAGCCAGGCTGGTAAGGTCCTGTACCGTGCTGTGAGTGGTGGCTGGAATGGCAGTGAGGAAGACAAGTTTCACCTTCATGAACAGCTGGAGCTCCTTCAGAAGGACCCCACGTATCTGACTTCAGACACCACTTTACCAGAACTCAACAACGAGATGGCCCCCGTAAGTGCCAGCGTACAGGCGTTACTTATGAGCCTGCCAGCTGGCTCTGCATTGGCATGTACACATTAATCTGAGGGTGCACTTAATTGAAATGGAAGATTTTTATTTATTTGTAGCATTGATGTCTCTGTTTTCCCCTTTTCAGATTTTTATTATTCGGTGGATGAATGCTGCTTATGATTATGTTCTTCAAATATACGATGACCTTCTTTACTCAAATTGGTAAGACAATACTGACCCAGGCAATCTGCTGAGTTGAATGCAAAAAAAAAAAAAAGGGAGAGAGTCGAACAATGTTTTTTGCTGATATTTTTGAAATGATTAAAAAGCCGAATGGTGGGGACTCTGTAAGTACATACTTGGTGTGTTTCGTCATAACGGTGATTCACCTCCTCAAAAGTGTATATACATGTAGAGACTTAATTGCTACATGAAAACTGTGAGCTGTGCATTGGATTTTTTTTTTTTTTTCCTGCAAGGCGAGAGATGATGCCTATCCTGTCCTTGATCTTCTCAGCTCTCTTCATTGTTTTTGGCACAGTCATCATTCAGGCATTCAGGTGAGACCGGTAGAACCTGTTTTTGTCTGAGGCATTTTTGGATCTGACATCATCTTCTTAGTTTATTTATTATTTAAGAACATAACACACAGACAGGATTGTTGTGACTCTACTTCATTTTATCACGTGCCAAATTAGTGAGTGTGTTTTATAGATTTTCAGTGTTGCCAGATTTGTGAGTGAGTGAGTGAGTGAAAGCGAGAGAGAGGGGCATATTTTATGAGCCTGGACAGATATGCATGCAAATTGAAACTTGACTGGTTGGCAGATGAAGGAGCTTTTGGTGTCCATGCTAATGATTTTCTTTCTCTGGTATATTTTCAGTGAGCCAGGGGAGAGCAAACCCCAAAAGCCAAAGCCAAAGGATCAGCCACAAACTGAGGATGATGCATCAAGCAGAGCAAGTACTTCAAGGTAAGGTAATGATGAGCATAAGATAGACTCCCATACCTTCCATGAGTGACACTAATTGGAAATTGGAAGGAGTGTTCTGAATTTACACACAAAATGCCTAACATATGATTTTTAAAGCATATTTTGACGTTTAGTGGCTTTTTATCTTGCTGTGGACCATTACACATGACCTAGTAGAATAGTGTTTATGGATTAATAGTTTCTCAGTTCAATATCAAAACCCTTGGGATGTGTAAAAATTGGCTACAAAGCTGTATCAGCTAGTTAGAAATTGATAAATACTGAGTTGCTTTTTGTGCTGCAGATAAACATATTTTTCTAACAATTACTGTATGTGTACAGTAGTATGCTAAAGTCTGGAGCCACCCCACTTGTCTTTATGTTTTGCTAGTAAAATTGGAAATAGGAGCAGTAAGTTATTGAAATGTGCAAACACACATGGAAATACAGTATATAAGGCAAAAACAGAGTCTGTACAATTCGAATGACCTTGAAAATTAATAATTAGTACAGCCAGCGTTTTTGAGCACAATCTAGACTCTCTTAGTCAAGCTTTCTTGTAATTTTAAAGCAGTCTTCAGGAATCGTTCTCCAGGCTTCTTGAAGGACATTCCAAAGCTCTTCTTTGAATATTGGCTGCCTTTTGTTCTGTTCTCTATCAAGATGATCCCACACTGCTTCAATAATGTTGGAATACCTCAGCCTTTTCTCACTGTTTGAATGGCTTCTTGACAGCCACCCTTCTACTTAGATCATTCCTGATGACACTTCAGTGGACAGTAGATCGATGAACTGAAGGGTCAGATGTATCACTCAGGTCCCATGTCAGGTTTTTGCTGGATTTTGTTTCCTATTTCTTAAGGACATGACTTTCAGATACTGTTTGTCTCATGTAGTCTTTAAATCTGTCACTTTTTCTTTTGTCCTCATTTTGTCCAGTTTCCCCAGTTTTTATTTTTTATTTTTTTAAGGACACACTGCACACCATATGCCAAGTTTTTGGCTAAGAGTTCTTTGGGAATCACCTTTTTGGTGCAAAAATGCTGTTTCATGCCTGTCAAACTGTGTTATCTCTGTCCTTGTTTTCATAGATTCAACAAAATAAATGGGAACAAATTATGTGTGTGTTTTGTTTTGGGGGGGGTTTTTTGCCAAAAGAAGTAATATAAAATTGTGTTTTTTTCCTCTCCAAGTTGTCTGGTATGTGTATACACAGCACTGTTTCATCCCTTAAGTTAGGTACTATTTTTATACTATAATGATTCATAGGTCAGTGTGGTTCAGCAGACCAAAAAACACTCTGGACTGGACTGAAAATGAGTGAAAAAGCAGCCAATGTCCAAAGAAAAACTGGAGAACTATTGCTCAAGACCACTTTAAAACACTAAAAGAAAGTCTGGCTCCTTGAAAGCAAAATATAAAGAAATGATAGGTGGCTCAAGTCTTTTGCACAGTGCTGTATATGGGCATAAACTACAGGAAAATATTTCTTCTTCTTTTTTTTGCTTCACTGTTTGTTTGTTTGTCTATCCTCTTACTTTCTTATTGGTCTGTGCAGCCGTCCACCAAAAAAGGACTTTGTGGAGGTGACAGAGCTAACAGACATTACATACACCAGTAACCTCGTCAAGCTGAGGCCTGGCCACATCAATGTTGTGCTGGTGCTCACCAATGCTTCGAAGAGTGCTTTGCTCAGGAAATTTGCCAAGGAGGTTTTCTCTTTCTCTGGGTAAGTCTTGAGGTTTTACTTTCCATTAGCTGAAAGTAATATCAAGATTTTGTACTGTGCTATTTATCTGGCCTACATGCCCTGATATTTCCACCTATTAATCCTAGACCTCTTGGCTACATATCTGCAGGTCTCCGACCCTCCACTTCTCCTTCCTCAACGCTGATAAGCATCGCCACTGGATGCCATCACTCCTTCGCTTAGTTTGTGATGCTGCACAGAGCCAGAGCCATTCAGATGAAGAAGAGGAGTCTTCTAACTACATGGGCTATGTTCTGGCCCTCAATGGCCACAAGAAATACTTCTGCCTCTTTAGACCCGTCTTCACAGGGGACGATGGCAGCGATTCATCTTCTGACACCTCATTCTCCTCTGACAACAGGAGAAAGTCCCGTTCCAGGTCCAGGTCTAGCTCACACTCCCGTTCGCGATCCCATTCCAGGGAGGATGGGTCTGGCTCCAGGAGAGGCTCCAGCAGAGCCACTAGCATAGAAGTTCACCATAAGCTTGACAGGCTGGGACTGTGGATGGAGAGGCTAATGGAGGGAACCCTGCCCAGGATACATGTCCCAGCATGGCCTACACTTGATGACACCACTGCAGAGGGTTGCGGTTGAAGTAAGAAAATTACTCTTTGTGGTCTCGTCTTCTGATTTAAACACTTCATCAAGATAACTTCATTGGAAAGTTGCAGTTCTTAAAAATTTCTAAGCTCTCTTTTGCAGATGTAGTTTGCCACTGAACTGTTGAAACCCAGTGTTCCAACAGCAGAATGCTAATTCTTACATGTTTGGTTCACATGTTTACATCCACATATGCATCATGGCTCAGACGTTAGCTCTAGCTAGCGCTGTGTGTGAATTAACCTGCTTCTCCTTTCACAGCTGTTTCTGTGCAATCATGAGATGAAGTCATACAGCATGGGAGATGTGCAGTTTATTTCTCTCTACTTAGGGACTTTAAACCACATTAAGCCTCTGCAATTTGCTTCAGCAGTTAACACGTCTCTAGAGTTTGGCCTTTTAGCATTGTGTGGCGCTGATGGAAAATTCTGGTTCATTTGATCAGAGCTCCACAGAGGCTTTCTTTGAGATCAGGTTAATGATGGCATGCAAATTGCAATTGTTGCACTGAATTTACGGATGATTTGTTTCAGTGGACTTGTAGGATCCTTCACTTGAATTTGATTTTTGTACTTTAGTTTACTCTTTATAATCTGACATCACATTCATACTCTAGGCATAGAGAAAAATAGAACTTACACAGCATAGTATACAGAAACCATCAACTTAACAGGGAAATCAGCCTCAAACACATGCTAGGTGAAATGCACCTTGTTAGTAGGTGTTTGAGGCCAATTTATCTGTTTGGTTTATTACTTTGAATCAATGAGAAACAATAAATCATGCCATATTCTTGTCCCTTTTAAGATTAGGCCCTTTTAACCACAGCAAATGTTAATGCATGGAATAAGTAGACCTAAAAACACATCATAAAATTCACCCTCGTCTCTGTAATGAAATAATTTACTTTTCAACGAATAACACTTGTGGTACACTGCAACTTGTTTTTTTGTTCTATGTCCTTTGGAAGTTGTTTATGTCCATATCTAACTGTATAAAATGAACTGTAACTAAAATTCTTTTTAAAACGGTTTATTTATTAAAGTGTGTGGATAAGTTTGACCTGCTTTGACATCTGTTGTTTGTGCTTCTTTTAACTGCACTACATTTTTGTTCTATCTACACAATGTTCATCATATACAAGGGGGTAGGTAGGTGACTAATTGAGATGCACTATTTCTACACTTGTTACTATCACTTATTATTTAGAGTACACTTAAATATTTAACATTGTTTACAATTATACAAATAATACACAAACAAATATTGACCATAAATATTACTGCTGCTACATTACATAATAAATGATCAGTATGTGCTTAAAGTACACTGCATGTCATGGATACCCATGTGTTTTCGTACTAGAAGACGGGCTCAGTAGTTATTGGGAATGTAAGGCACTTTCTCCTTGGTCAGGTCTTCAGGGCCGAAGGAGACCGGCAGAAGCTCTTCCACAGACATTTTCTTGTACGAGCCATCAGGCTTTGAGAGGTATACATCCCAGTTTGATCCAAACTGTAAAGAAAACGGGAAAGAAATGAGCTGAATTCTTACATTAGACAGCATACAGGATATTCAAGTGTTTCACACTGAAAGGTTTGTTTAATAAGAAACTAGCACCTTCTAATTTATTTGTTACAAAAGCTTCTACAAAGCAGTGTAAATATTGCTTAGAGTGAAGTGTGACCTGGTTACTGTGTACTGTATACAGTCACTTATTAGAGATTAAAGGTTCCTTAAAAGAAAGCTGCCAAACCAAAATGGATGGAGTTAATACCTCTCTCATGAACTGCCGGCAGCCTCCACATGGGGAAATGAACTGGTCACTTATATCACTGAGGAAAGGGTGAGAAAATGAAGCAGGAAAACAAAATGTCGGTATAGACAAAGAGTCATTTACTTATATAAGAAATGTATAAAGACTCATAGCTTCTGTTTAATGTTTAGGACTGGTGGCAGCATGTCACAGTAGTATTTTGACTGTCTGCTAAATTCTTTACTACTATTTAGCTGTTTCATACTGTTACGTCACAGTGCTGTCCCTTGGCTTTTTTTTCTCACTATCTTTTCCCAGTCAAACAATACAAGGAAGCCATGGGTAGTTTGACTCTTTCTTATTGTTTAGCGCCATGCACAAAGACATGCAATGTGAAGTGAGTCATGGATTCCGACTATGCAAGAACAGGAAGGATGCTGCTGTCTGTGGAAACAGAACTCCCCAGATTACAGTGTGTGTTAATTATATGTGCACATTACCTGGCAATTGCAATGGCCTTGAAATCTCTGTGCCCTTCTGACACTGCCTTTGCAATAGCATTCCTCTCAGCACACATTCCCAGATTGTAACATGCATTCTCCACATTACAACCTGACAAAGAGACAAGAATAGAAATGGGATTATTTAAGCATATGTGCTATAAAACGGGGGTCTTCCCATTGTGAAAGAGGTGGCTTCTTTATTTATCTTGGCTTTTACAGTTACAGCTGTTTGCCAGCCTTTTGCCCCCAACCCCCACCACCCAGACATTTCCACTGAGGAACACGTGACTTGCCAAGGTCTTTACAGTCCACTGACAGTGACCAGACATTTGTGTCTTTGCTTTACTGTTGACAGTGCTTTGACACCCTGCTCAGTGTTTACAGTGCTGTTGAAGCAGGTGATGCAAAAAGGCTGACTTAGCTCATGGGAACGTTAAGGTGTGTTTGTTCCCTCTGAGAAATGTGATGTAACTTAGTTGTTGAATAAAAAAAAGCTGAGGATGATTTATTTGAGTTTTCTGCACCGAGTCCAGACATTTGAACTGTCAGGTAATCATTAACAGTGGAGCAAGACAAAACACCAATCAAACTAATGTCAAATTTAGCTCTCATGTCTTCCCTTCTTTCACTTCATACTTTTCAGGTCACAATTATGCTAAAGGTTACTGTCATGTTTGTTTTTTTTTAACAGCAGGCATACAATAGTAAATAGTAGCCAGTGACCTTGCTTCTGTGCTCACCCCAAACCTAAAACCCTTAAAGCCTCATACTGTATACACCTGTCCATCAAAAATGAGAAGTTTCACAGGAGACTTACCTGTAAACACACTGTTGTCAAAGGTGAGCAGCGCTGCCCCCACTCTGAATTTGCTGTAAGGACAGTAGGATTGCTTCTTTGCTTCCTGGGAGAGATGAATCAGTTTTGCAACTTTTTCTTTGGAAATGTGTTTAGAGTCATTATTCTCGATATGCATCACCTCCCCGTTGAACCACGCTCCTGCCATAGTTACTTTTGTGTTTTCTAAGATGTCTTTTTAAGTCAGTGAGTGAGCCTATTGTTGCTCAGCTTTAAATGTGATTGGGACAGAGGCAAAGGGGAGAGGGTACAGGCAGCCAATCGCTCACTAGAATGTCAGCCTGCCGTCATAAAGAGGGGAAGTGCTGTCCTTTTGGTGACTTTTGTGTAGATGTGACATAAAAGGGAGGGTTTGGGCAAGTCTGTGACTTAACTGTGACTCACTTGTTCAACCAGAATTTTCAAATTTTTCTTGTCTGTTGTATTTTAAGGTGTACCACATGACACAAAAACACAGAGGTTAATCTGAGAAAAATGTTTTATTTTAAGGTCCATTTCTTTAGATTCAGTGGAGAAAATATGGCTTCAGAGACCAAAACAATCCCTGAAATGAATGTTATCCAAAATCTATGACATATTTTCACTTTTGTATAACACTGTAATATAACTGTGACATAAAAAAGTGTTTTTAATAGGTGAAATTTGCAAAAACATGGTTAATTATTTATAATAATGGAAGTCTTCAGGTAATATTCAGTCAGTGAGAATAAAGTCTATGTGTGTGAAAGGTTCACACGTAGGTCACGTGTAGGTTCCAGGTTTAGCTTTAACAAATGTATCCATATTTATATATATAGATATTTATATATCTATATATATATAAATCTTAATATAAAAGATAAACATAGCATTTTAGGTTTTTGAGGATCCATTCAAGTTTCTATTCATCAAGGCAGAATCTTCTGTTAGCTTGTGGTAAAAATTATTATTAGCTATTCTCAATAGCCCAATTGATCCATCCGATGTAGTTTCTGACCTTGGTGTAGACACCAGGGTAGTATGAAATCGCACAGCCGATGCCCCAAGATACAATGCCTTCAAATTTACCGTTGCAGACAAGTGGTCCTCCTGAATCACCCTGAGGAGGGAAAAGGAGACAGTTACTTAATGGGATGCATTTTATCATATGTAAATAAAAGGAAATAAAAACGTTAAATCTGAGTTTTGTGTGTGCTCAACTGATTATATCTGAAAATGTGTGGCTGACTTCTTGTTAAATTTAGCTTTAGAGTCCATGTCAGTAGTTTTGATATAGACTGATCTTGGATTTAATGTTATTAGGTTATTATCACTTCCTATGAGAGCCAAAAGGAATCACTCTCTGTCAAACACACGCACACACACACACACACACCTGACAGGAGTCCCTCCCGCCAGTCCTGGAGCCAGCACAGATCATGTTGTCTGTGATCCTGAAGGGGTAGTAATTCCAGCAGCTGGAGAAGAATTCCACCTCCACAGACCTCAGTTCAGGTGATAGACTTTGGCTGTACGCCCAGGTCACACCCCAGCCACTAACTGTGCAAAGATTCAGGTTTTTCAGTGGTGGCGAGTCAGTGTCTGGCAAAGAGACAGGCTGGACCATGGTATTGATCTGAGCTGGACGGTCCAGCTGATCCAGAGAAAACATATGCTTCTGTCAGTCAACATAAAGAAACTAGAAGCAAAGACAGCATTGTACAGTTTCTGTTCACATCAATAAACAGGTTTTAGAAACATTTAACAGAAGATACACGGTGTATAATTTGGATCATAATGAAACAGAGAATAAAAACATGAAAATGGAAGCAACACTTTGATGGATGAGTGAGTAGCTTGTCAGTTCAGTATTTAGAGCATAAAAAAAATATACAGTGTGGGTAGGCTTCACCATGTTAATGTTTCTGACTATATTTAAAAAGACAATGCACAAAGAAAGAATTTTCCTATGTGAAAACGGAGTACACTAAGTAACTAAAACTGCAGGCCTCAGTTAGCATGTTAAATGTTAAAGTTCATGACAGTACAACTAGAATAAGACTGAACAAGTATGGGTTGTTTGGAAGGGTTGTCAGGAGAGAGCCTCTTCTTGCTAAAAGCAAACATGGCAACACAGTTTAGGTTTGAATAAACAACAAGACTTCTGGAACAATGCCCACTGGACAGAGGAGATCAAAATGGAGATGTTTGGCTATAATGCATAGTACCTTGTTTGGCAACACAACATATCGACCATGAACTCCTCTGTATGCCAAAGTATTCTAGTCAAATGTGAAGCTATCTGACAGCTAAAGCTTGACCAAGACTGGACCATGGAACAGGCCAATGATCCCAAGCACAGCAGCATGTTTACAACAGAATGACTGAAAAAGAAAAGAATCAAGGTGCTGCAATGGCCCAATCAAAGTCCAGACCTCAATCCGACTGAAATGCTGTGGTGGGACCTTAAGAGAGTTGTGCATAAACCCACAAACCTTTTTTCACACGACTACATAGAGTCCTGTGAAAAAGAAAGTTTTTCACAGGACTCCTCTTCACCTTTGCAATGTACTACATTGTGGTGATACAGCAAGATAATTAGGCTTTTGGAGAACCTGTTGAAACACAATTAAGGTTTAATTAAGATCTATTATGGTTTGTGTTCCCACAGTGGTGATTTCTAACACTGTTGCAAAGCATTTTAATGTTGAATCAGTGAGGGACTCATCATCAATCATTAATAGAGCCCCGCAACACAGCTACATAGGGTTATAAAGGACTGGTGCAATTGTAAATAAACTGCATAGGTAAATTAACCTATCAGCTTAAAGACTTGTTTTCTATCCCAGTGCCAGCAGGAAGTACAAAGTAATGTTTTATTGTTACCCAATTCAATCAACACAGAGAAATGTTGGCTGTACTATAAGTCAATTTTTAGTCTTTGAAATGATCTACCCTGCTGTTTGTGCAACTGTGCAGAGTACAAAATGAATCTAATAACAAAATAAGACTATGTAAGATGATTGAAACTGTAGATTGTGGCATCTCAAACACATCCCTAATTCACTGGTTATTAAACTAACCAGGAAGTTAGAATTTTCTCATTATGTTTCAGGAACAAAATTAATCATCGTTACAGTTAAAAGCAACAAGTCTCTATGCTGGTTGCCTGGAAGTGACATGAGTCATTTGCATCACAAGGCTCTACAGCTAATGAATTGAACAGCGTTTAAGGGAAGCTCAAATAATTTATGCATAATTGTTTCTTAGTCTGAAAAAATAACCAATTAATTTGACCTATGGCAATCGGTAAAGCTTTGAAATCCATTGATCCAAAAAAGCCATCTAGACCTGACTATCTGAATCCCTATCTTTTAAAGCTTGCAGTTGATTTTATTGCTGAGCCTATTACTCATATTTTTGATCTGAGTCTCCAGACTTGTGTCATCCCTAAAATCTGGAAAGCAGTCTATTCTTAAACAATTATTGCCCAAACTTTCTACTCTTGCCAAGATTCTAAGAATCTGAATAAAATTGTTTATTGAAACAATACTTGGCAGACAAGATAATATGTTAAGTGAAACAGTCTGACTTTAGATCAGGTGACAGTATTACTACCTATGTTGGTAACAAATTATATTATTAATGCCTTGGACAGGAGGCAGTGTTGCGCTGCCCTGTTTGTCAGTTTATCCAAGGCACTTGATTCTGTTGACCATGAGCTGCTGTTAGATCGACTCCGTGATATTGGTTGGAATGATGGGGTATAGGGTGGTTCAGGAGCTATCTTTTAGATAAAATACAGTGTGCTTATACAGATGGACACAAGTCAAGTTTCCTGAAGATTTGAAAAGGAGTCCCCCAAGGTTCAATTTTAGGCCCTGTTTTATTTTATTTTATTTTTTCCATAACATTGTAAGGAATATATCTACAGCTAAAATGCACCTTTCAGATGACACCATACTTAACTCAGTTAGTACTAGGATGAGCACTTTTTATTACATACATTATATACGCTTCCCTTATTATTAGAAAACACTGCATACATTTTCAATGCTATTTAGATACCAGCTATATCTCTTTATGAAGCCAGATGACACAAATCAATTAGTTAAACTACAGGCATGTCTTAAAGACTTGAAGGTCATAATTATCTTCTCTTAAATGCAGACAAAACTGAATTTGTTACATTTGGTTGTAAAAATCATAGAAACATGGTGTCTAACCAGATACTTACCGTGGATGGTATTACTTTGATCTCCAGTAACACTGTGAGGTATCTTAAAGTCATTTCCAGATATGTCCTTCAATGAGCATTTTAAACAAATATGTCAAACTACTTTTTTTCATAAATATCTATAACTATCTCTAAAATTCAAAAAATCCTGTCCTGTTGCAGTGAGAGTACTAACAGGGATGAGAAAGAGGGATCACATTTCTCCCATATATGCTTCTCTTCATTGGCTCCCTGTTAAATCCAGAATTTTATTTTAAATCCTTCTCCATATGTACTAAGTCTTGAATAATCAGGCCCCATCACAAAGACCTTATAGTACCATATTTAACTAACAAAGTGCGTTGCTCTCAGACTGCTGGCTTACTTGTGGTTCTTAGAGTTTCTAAAAGTAGAATGGGAGGCAGAGCCTTCAGCTATCAGGCCCCTCTTCTGTAGAACCAGCTCCCAGTTTGGACCTTCTCTACTTTAAGACTAGATTCAAAACTTTACTTTTTGGTAAAGCTTACAATTAAGGCTGGATCAGGTAACCCTGAACCTGTCATTGTCCCGGGCCTTTTGCCCAATGTTCTTGTGTTCTGAGATTTGTATATTATTTTGTGATCTCTGGTTTTTGGTTTCTTGTCTTTTGTTTCCATTTGAGTATATTTAATCATGTTTTCAGGTCTGCTGCTTAGTACAGTTCCTCCCTCTGTGTTTGCGCATGTGTCTTGGTTCTTTGTGTTTACGTTCATTCATATGCCTGCCTCCTGTATCAAGTCTGCGTTCTTGTCTCCGTGTTGTTTCCAGTTTTACTTGGTCAGACGTTGTCTCTTGTTCTCTGTTTTTAGTTTTACTTCCTGGTCTTGTTTCTGTGATTACGTTCAACTGTGCTCCCCACTTGTTGCCTGTTTCCTGATTATCCCGCTGTGTATTTATTGTCTCAGCTTTCCCGTGTCCTTTGTTGCGTTGTCATTGTTGGCTTACTGCCTACTTTGTGCTTTTCTGTCCATGTTCAAATCAAGTGCGTTTTGTCACCTGTTCTGCTGACCCTGTCCAGCTCAGCTCAGTTTTATTAATCGTTTTCCAGCAATAAATCTGAGAGTTTTTGTGTTCAAGCCGGATTTCTCTAGTCTTTCTTCGGGGTCCTCACCTGCTGCACACAGCGCTAGTTCATGAGCGCTGGAAAGGCAGAACCATCTTTTAGTTATGTTGCTATACACTCAGAATGCTGCAGAATTCTGCTGGAGGTTTCTTCCTGCTAAAGGGAAGTTTTTCCTTCACATTGTTGCAAGGTGCTTGCTCATAGGTGATCTTAAATAATGTTGTTATTCATACCCTAGGAGGAGACTTTATTGAAAGTGTATCATCCTACAAATATTTGGGTATCTAGAAATGACTTTCCTTTAGAGTGCATATTGAATGCACTTCGAGTGCACTTACTGAAAAAGCTAAAGGTTAGACTGGGCTTTTATTAACAAAATAGGACCTGTCTTAATCTATCAGTTAGGAAAACACATGCACAGGCCACATTCTTAAATCTTCTTAGTCATGCTTACATTATTTGCCTGCATGCTGCCTCATCTATACTTTTTTGTCTAGATTCTTTACATTTCAAAACAAATTTGTTGCTGAGCACACATCACTGTACTTTATAATCTGATTTTGTAGCCTTCATTAAACATAAAGAGACAATAGAACTGGCATATTATTATTATTATTATTATTTTGTACAAAGACATACTGGGTAAGTTCCCTTCTTGTCTGTGTAAACTCCTAACACATTCAAACAACTGCTATGATTAGCTGCCTCCTTTTTAGGGTAACCAGGATTTTTTCTGAACTTATTTTGCACCTTGATCATCAAATAAACCTTCAGAGCTCACTAAAGCTGAATGCTTTTGTCTCCCTGGGAGAGTTCAGAGCTCATATGAAGGCTTCTGTAACCAAAGAGTGCAACTGCAATTCATAAGCAAGACTTTGTATTTTGCATTATGTATTATGTTACTTGTTGACTCTGATTGTTTTATTTTGTCTTATGTGTGTATTTGATTTTGTAATTTTATTTTAATGGTGTGGCTTCTTGGCCAGATCTCCCTTGAGGGACTTCCTGGTTAAATAAAGGGTAAATAAAAATAAATCTTTGTTGTTATGTCATTTCAGCTGAATGTTTGAGACTACAAATTTAAAACTGTTACAAACCACCAGCTTAAAGTTTGTGCAATTACCATGCAAAAAGGCTACAGGTTACAGGATGCTACTGGCTGCATCACATTGAATGTAACTGGCTAAACATTATTAGTGCAATGCCTGGCCTACATTTCAGAGTTTATAAATAGCATAAATTTCATAACAGACAGGTGTTATACTGTATCATGTGAAGGGTTTCTTGAGGTGCAGAGCAAAGGTCCATCCATGTCTAGGAACAGTAACCAGTGAAATGCACTCACTACAAATTATGAGATGTTTGTCACGGGATTCTCTTACCTTAAGCAACATGATATCATTGTCAAGCAGCCAGTAACTGTACTGTGGGTGTTTAATGATGACTGAGACATTGAATATCTGCTCCAATCCATTCCACTGGGTGAGGTTGTGCTGACTAAGGACCACTTTAATCGTGTAACTCCTACAAGAGCAGAAGGCAAAGGTGATGATTTTTTTTTTAGGTGTCTGTACATTGATTTTCAATCAGTCACTTCTTTCAAAGACACACAAACGTTCAAATATTTGAAATGAAATAAATGTATTAATAATTATAATGACAGCACTAAAAAGTGTTGTGCTTTGTATTTAAGTTTGAATGCAAGGTGCTCTGCTGATCAGTTTCAGTGGGCTTGACGTGAAGCTGCAGTAACTTACGGCCTCCAGCAGTGGGCAGCAGACACCACCCATTGCGGGTGGACGAGGGTGCCTCCACAGAAGTGGGAGCTGCTGTACAAGAGGGAGGCTTGATACTTGATGGAGTAAGGGCTTACCTCTAGACCTCCAATGATTCTGTTCCCGTACGCACCTAAGAGCCACGGAGGAGGTCAGATACACAGAGGCAGGTTTATGTCAAAGATGCTATTTAAAATTACATTTCCTTAAATATTTACATGGTTACAACCGGTTTTCAAACCAGCTAGAAACCATGTTAACTTGTTTAAGCCAGATATTTAATTTAAATAATACAAAGACAACATATCAAATGTAGAAGCTGAGAATTTTTTTTTCTTTTGAAAACAATATATGCTTACTTCGAATATGCCTGGTACCCTGACAGGTAAACAGGTTTTTTTGGGAAGGAGAAAAGTTGTGGCATTTTCCATCGTGTTCACCACCTCTTTTGAAAGAAGGAAACAGGTGAGACCAACTGCTGCAGCTTTGAAAGCAAACTGCTTCCCATTCTTACTTAATAAACAGCTTTTAGATGCTCAAAGGTTCAGTCGTGCTTTGTCATATTTTTTGGTTTGTGACGCATCAAATGCTTCAGTATGTGCAGGTCTAGACGCTTTTATGATGATGTGATGTTGATATAATCTATGCAGACTGTGGTTTGGCATTATCTTACTGAAATAATCCAGGTCTTACCTGATAAAGACATTGCCTGGATGGCAGATATATCATGCAAAACCCTGTCATTAAGTCCTACACATATAGTGCCATGTGCACTAAGGAACCCACAGGGGGTCTGACACAGAAGTCAACCATAAACATATATATATATATATATATATATA
>JASGAU010341189.1:0-34076 GCA_030220045.1 Australoheros facetus
GCGTTTAGCCCAGAGCGAGTCAACACGAATCGCTAATTCTTCCTCCGGTGTCGTAACACACTGTTGGCATGCGTGAGTGGGTCTATCCAAGTACCTAATAATAGCCCCATACTGGTGTCCCTTTCTCTCTTGTAAAATGCAAAATGTAAAAAAATGCAGTGTTAGATATATGCGAAAATAAGACTTTATACATGTAGAATTTTGCATGCATTTATAACGTGTCCAGCTTCTTGACAGGCTGTTGGTTTAATTTTGGACCAAATGGCCCTCCATACCCTGTTGGCCTCTTAACTAATTTCATCAGTTCCACTTCGATCAGAAGGGTGGTTTTGATTAGGGAGGAGAAAAGGAGAATATATCAGTCTGATTGGTTGGTCGTCTTGTCGCTCGAAGCTTCCTCCTCTGTGATTGGCTGCTGCCCTTAAAACCTCGGAAGTGTCATTTTTGGACTTGAGCGAAAACTTGAGCTGATCGGTGTGGCGGCGGCTTCGAGCTGATTCATAACTCTCGGGACGAAATGGCCACCAGAAAGCACTAAAACAGGTACGACTGGGATCTTTTCCCCCCAACATGTGAAGAGGGGCTCTTAGTTTTATCGATTTGTCAACTTGTTGTCGTAATTAATGGGTGTGTTGTGTTTGTGCTCTCAAGCGTGCTCCGAATTCATTGTCTTTTTTTCCCACAACAAGCGACCTCCAAATTTTCCTCAGTTTGCTAACCTTACCCTGAGAAGTTGACAACAAATTTGTCACCACACCAGCTCGCGTATATCTGCTCTTTATCCTCCTCTTCATCACCTCTTTGTGACCTATTTACGCCTCATACTTCACAGCTTTCTGCCTGGTTGCTCTGATACTCGCATCCTCCTCTTCTGCCTAAATTCACCCGAGCAGGCAGCGCGAAGCGCCCCTTAAAGTCGGCTTTACATCGAGAAGGTTATTACTATGTAAATGATTTCTATGCCGAATTTTTTAAAAGCAATTTATTTATACTAAAAATGCCTTAATGTTCAGTTATTATGATTTATTATTGTTTTCTGACGCTCACAAATGTAAAAGCTGAAGTTTTCCAGCGAAGTTCGGCTGAACTCAAATGTTTCCAAATATGAGAAATGAGTTTTGCAGTCACATTTTATGCATTCTTGAACACTTAAAAACAAACAAACTGGAGGCTCTTAAAGTTGGTGGTGGGCGGAGGTTTATGTAGAAAATAACTGCAAAATACGGAAGTGACTGCAGCGGGTTAGGACGTGTCTGAAGTCTCCTGCGCGCTTAATAATAATTCTAACATGCGGGTTTGCACTTGAGTATCATAACTTTGCTGTGGCATGCGCTGCAGTCTCAGGGGTCTTTAAGCTCATTCTAGGTGGGATTTTATCAACTTGGCGTTCAGGTCAGCCCCATTTAAGGCAAAGCTGGACTTGATTTTAGTAGATCTCCTGCAGACCTTTGATGTAGAGGTTAATGTTTGTGCTGTGTTTCAGTTTATTTACTACTGTATTTTTACCTGTAACTATCCAGTCTTTTTTTTAAATTGATTTTTCACCCAAATGGGAAAGCTCACAGCCTCAGAGCTGCAGGGTCAAATTGCATGCATGAGACTTCATTTGAAAGGTCGCATCGTCTAGTTTCTGTTTGGAAATGCGCTCGTTTAGCATCAGGATCTATTTCATCAGCTTGACTTGATGTTATTTCTCTTCAGTTATTAGATGTGAATAACTCAAAAATCATTATGACTTTTCCTGCACCTCACAAAACAAAAGTAACCATCATGATACAGATTCACAATGTACATAAAGTTGTAAAAAAAAATAAGCTAACGCAGGTAAGGCAGAAATATTCCCGGTGGAGTGCTGTATAATAATAAGAAACACTGGTAAAAACCCTGCATTCGTGGTTAAAATAGATGCACGTGGGCTGTAAAACATCTAAAAGTCCAAAAATTCACAGACATTCACCCAGCTGTCAGTTATTTGTAAAATCTGTAATATAATGCCTATTTTTGACACTGTTGAGACTTTATTTTTTTCCATAGAGATCTTAAAAAGCACTGATTTTGACTCTTAAAGTGTTACAGGAGTCCGACCTCACACATTTGTGTGAGGGAGCTGTGAAAGCAGGACAGCGGGCCATTCAGGTTGACCTAAATACTCCAGAGACACACTGCTGAATAATAACCCATAATAATGGGCAGAATAAATAAAAGCTAGGAGGAGAAATTCCTTTTCATTTGTTTTCAGCCACACCCGTATCATCTAAACAGAGAGAGGAAAACCAGCTCGCCTCTGCCGAGCACTCAGAGAGGGATTATAAACCACAGGATTACAGACGCGGGGGGGGCTGCACTCTTCTTCAGAGGGTGTAAAACAATCTCTGTGCTGTTAATGGCTGCAGGAGGGCAGGAGGCCCAGTGTTGGTGGAGGGTGCTGTGCATGTCAAAGTGAGTGCATGCCTGCATAGCTGTTTGCATTCATGTGTGCATAAATACATGCACTGGGCTTTTGTTTGGAGGCTGTGACAGTGGATCTTAGTGTCAGTTGTCTGTCTGCGTGGTAACTGATGGAAAAAGTACTGTGCAAAAGTCTTGAGTCACCCCTCGGTTCTTTATATTTTCCTTCCAAGGAGCCACGCTTCAGTGTATCCGGCCCTCAGCCATCTATTTCTAAGTGATCGTTTCCCTACCTGCCAAATTCCCCTTCCACTAACCGCTGCTAATCCCCCTTTTAAAGCATTTGTTGAGTAAAGCCTGATTTATTGTTTACTTTCATGATAAGCTGGAATGATGGAGCTTTATGTAAAACTTTGCATACTGTATGTGGCGGGAGCGCGGTGCCTTTTCGTAACTTCCTCTTTGATGCTGTAAAGGAAGCGTGGCTGACCACAGCAGGTAGCGTCACTGCTTTCAGCTCCGAGGAGGACGCAGCTCAGACTTTAACGCGCCAGCTGTGCGTAAAGACAAATCCAACGTTTTACCAAAAGTCACCGATGCAGCAGGAGGTGCACGAAGGTTTAAGCCAAATATTCTGCAGCGAGAAGCTGATTTGATCTGTCGGTGTGTTTCATGGTGTCATGCTGACAAAAAGTCGCCACCTGCACCAGACTAGATTAATAACTCACAGAGCATTTATGCTATTTAAAGACCTCTTTTCTGGGTCCAAAATTAATACACGCCAAGCTCCCAGTGCAGGTAAATGTTGGTACCAAAGCAGTGATGTAAAAGCTGTGCTGAGAGGAATTATTTTAATTTTTTTACTGCATTTAATGTGCAATATTTCTTCTTCTTCTTTTTTTTATTTCACTCAAAATAAAAAAATTAAAGAAAAGCTTTTAAAAGTAAAAAACGTGCAGAGTAAGTCTTAGATGACATTAAAGCGACTCAGCGTAAGAGTTTCAAGGATCAGGTGTGTAAATGTGTCGGGTAAACATCTTTAGAGAAAATGTGCTTTAAACACGGCACCATAACCTGTAAAATCAACAGATTCATTGATGAGATGAAGGATCAGTTTAAGCTGGCACCTCTGACAGGAAGACGTTGAAGGGTGGTGGTAATTCATCTTACCTTCACTTTCATTCTTCCTGTAGAGATTTTCCACAGTTCGAGTCAGCGCTTCACTCAGAGGTTTGTGGCATTTATTTAATGAAAATGTGCCTTCTGCAGTGCCGGTTTGAAGCGACTCGATGCTGTTACAGTACGACATCAGAGCCCTGATGTTCAGGTATCTCTGACTACTTTGAATCATTGAACTCCGGTGATGCTTTACAGATTGGACATGCTCCTGGTGACTCCCGTGCCCCTGCAGCAGATTTCTGCTTTTCCAATATGAATTAAATTAAATCACACAGTTTGAAAGAGTGAAACACCGAATGTCTTTGAGTGGACAGCTTGACTGCGGGAGATTGACTGACAGCGTTGGTTTGTGATGCAGACGCTGTAATGGTCCGCTGTGGTGCAGTCGATCCGTGTTCCTCCCCTCACCTGTGGCCACAGGATGTGTGCAGTGACTGAAAGAAGGAGATTTCATAGATGAAAGAGGCAGACGTTAGCTTCCGCTGAAGGGTGTCTGGGTGGAGTAGAAACGCTGAGGTGCTTCAGCATCTGGAAAGGAGCCCTCCTAGGTGAGGTGTTTCAGGTGTGTCCGACTGGGAGGAGGCCCTGGAGCAGATCCAGGACACGCTGGAGAGATCACGTCTCGCTGCTGGTTTGGGAACACCTCCCTGTCCCGCTGGAAGATCTGGAGGAGGTGGCTGGGTAGAGGGAGGTCTGGGCGTCCCTGCTTAGACTGGTGCTGGATAAACTGCAGACAAGTGCAGCATGCATTGAATAAAATATTGTGCTTTAGCTGTGTTTGCCCTATTGAAGAGTTAGGGAGTTCAGTGAGAATATTCTGTGCGTTCTGCTGTAAAAGTGCTCATAGAGGTCATTTTGCTGCTGGCGCTGAGTTGGATCTGCAGTGACGTGAACCCTGATGGAGCTGCTGTTTTAACTTCATGTTATCAGCTTTCCAGTCGTTGCCTTTGGTGTTAAAATGAAGCCAAAATCAGTAGCGCAGCGTTATTTTAGTGATATTTGATAATATTACTAAGGTCACAGGAAGAGGGTCATTGAAGCCAGCATTTATGATCATTGTGGGGTTTTGATAGGCTGGTGGACCACACATAAAGGTCACCAAGGATCCCACACTGCTGTAATGAAACCAGAAGTCCTGCTTTCTCGTTGTGTCGTAAACCAGCTGGTACTTGTGGTGCCTGGCTGGCAGCAGAGGAAGTGGTTTACTTGTTTTCTTGTCTGTCACAGAGAAAGCTCTGTGTGTTTGTTTGACTTGTAGTTTTTCTAGCAGAGGTGCAAGTTATGCTGCCGTCCCAGAGTAGCCACAGCAGCGTCTCTGCAAAGCTGAATTATGTGTGAGTCCAGTGTGTCGCCCTCACACTTGAATTGAATTGCTCGTCCCTGCTTTTAGTTTCTGTAATCCTCTTGGAGTCCATCCGAGGAACGTCGTGCGTTGTTGGTGGACTTTGAGCCACACGGGCGTCCACTCAGAGCCTTACGTTCAGTTTACGCCACTCAGAGCCTCACGTTCAGCGCACCCGCGCATACGTTGGCTCGCTTTGTGCCCTAAAAAGTGAATTTAATACAGTCTGCATTCTTTCTAATGTCCAGCAGGGGGCGACTCCTCTGGTTGCAAAAAGGAGTCTGATTGAATAGAAATCTATGAGGAAATGATCCCACTTATCATGTGATTTAAAAGCTCAGCAAACACTTTCCTGATGAGGTTATGGTCTCAGTCTCTGGCTTGAAGTCTTGTTGAATGCAACACGCTGCTCATTTTGTAAATTAAGGTCACATTTGAAGTAAAATAGATGATAAAGCAGTGGATTCGGGACACTGTGTGCCTCTCGGGGCCAACGTTTTTCTGTTTTGTCTATGATTTAAAAAGTGTGAAATGCATGAAGAGAAGGAAAAAGGACTTCCTCAGAACATGATTCCTGAGGCCTGCTACAGTTTGCTGGAGTCATTTGAAACCTCTGCGATCTGTGCCAGTACATTTACAGTTTAGTTTTAGGTTACACTGCATCCTGGGTGTGTTCAGTAAAATATTCCTCCCTCGTGTGTGCGGCAGGAGGCGGGAGGATGTCTGTGGAGGTGGACGTGTTGCTGCAGGAGGCGAAGGAGAGCATCGAGGCGGCCCAGAACTACCGCGGTGAACTCCAGCAGCGCCTGCATGGCCTCAACCAGGCCCGCAAACAGGTACTGCAGCCTACGCTCATGTTACTCCCTCAGTGCTTTCTCTGTCTGTTTCATTGCTCTCGCTGTCTCTGGAAAAACTCATCCAGGCCGAGGCGGTGTGATTTGTGTTAGCCCCTGACTCAGAAGAATCCCAGGAGAGCACCCCCCCTCGCTGTCTCTCTCTGTGCTATCTCTTCCTTCCCCCCGCTGTCTTGTTTTACCCGTCCAGCTGCTCGCAGTAAACAATGCTGCTGTTTCCTGTCGCTGCGGGCAGACAGCGAGCCTTAGAGGAAAACTTAAGGAAGAGAAGGAGAGAGGGAGAATACTGAGGCGGGATTTTGGTCCAAAGACATAAATCGTGGAGCTGTGTTTTTGAAACGAGCAGCAGGATGAGAAATGAAGCCTGAAACTGCAGTTCCTCTAATGTCCACATGAGGCTCTAAGAGTGAGTCAGTCCCCATAGTCCAGCTTTGCACATAAAACAGATTTTGGGCTCTATAGATAATTTAACCCTTCATAACTGCTGTGAAAGGATGAATTTTATTAATTTTTTATTAGTTGTAGCACTAACTGCTAAAATACACTCACGTCTGAGCGAAAACGCCCATTTAAAAACGAGCAGATGATGACTCGGCGGCTTGAAAATTGTGCATGTATGGCTTCAACGTTTTGATACGTGGGAGGGGAAACGGGCGGTTTCTGCTGACCTGCCTCCACCTCAGCTTCCACAGAGCGAGCCACAGAAAGCTGAAGCTGCCAGAAGAGGGAGGAGCGAGCCCGACCGACACGGAGACAAAGGCAGCTGTTTAACTAACAGCTCCACCACTTAGAGGGCAGTGTTGGATGAGGAAGTGGTGGTGCAGCAGTTAGCGATGTTACCGCAAAGCAAGAAGATTCTGGGTTCAAACGCCTCGATCAGCTGGGCCCTTGTTGTAGAGTTTGCATGTTCTTACAGTCTCCAGCGAAATGCCTGTTAGGGGAACGTGTTTCTTGGCCCTGTGATGGACTGGCAGCCTGTTCAGGTGTACCTCACCTGTTTCCCTGTGAGCTGGGATTGGCTGTTGTGAATCACTTACAGGGATTTTATTATTGTTGTAAGATGACTCCACCCCCCACCCCGAGCCTGATCACATGACGTCACAGAGCAGGGTCGGCATTACTGGGAGCTTCGTGGCTGAGCAGGTGTAATTTGCAGGTGGTCCAGGACTTTTGCCCATATAGTGTCTCTAAATCTGCTTTTATCTTCCCGGTCTGGATGAAAACGGTGCCAGTTCACCGTAATGATTTATTCCTTTGCTCCATGAGCGTTCCCCAGCAGTGGAAATCTGCTCTTGTTTTGCTGGGTTTTATCTTTTTCCCACCATGATTTCTATCAGAGGGTTACTGCTGGTGCTGCTGGTGATGAGCACCCCTGTCTGTGATCCAGTTGCTGCCTTTCCATCGGCAGTTTGTCTCCTGCTGACTCACCGAATGCAGCTTCAAAAGAAGAATGCATAAATAATTTGGACATAACACCCTGCAATGCAAACCTGAGCACCTCCGACTGATCCAGTCACCTTCCATAAACATGCAGTTTCCCTCATCCACGTGAATAATCTGCACACATTAAACGAGGTGTAAACTGGGACGTAGGCTTTTATTTGTGCAGCTGAGGCTCCCTCCACCCAGTCTCAGCTGCTCCGTCGCACATCATCCTGGATCGAGACGGGCTTCATTTGTTTTTTTCTTTTCTTTCCCATGACCCTTTGCTTTCCCACAGAGGGAGATGGCTCACCACCAGATTATAGGAATCCAGGAAACATGGCACACACACACACACACACACACACACACAGAATAAGAGATACCAGAGTGTGTGTTTGAAATCTTAGACAATGCTATCGCTGCACCATCTCTCCTCTTCTAAGAGCTGTTTCTGTCCTGCCTCATGTTGGATCATATTTTTAGTCTGATTTTATTTTTCTATTCCCAAAATCCCAAAATATAGATCATTCATTATCTGCGTCGTGCTGATAATCATCAGGAAACTGTGTCCACTGGAAAACTGCTCACACACACATGCATGCACAAAGATCAGTGTGCACTCTGGCAGAGTGTGTTTCCATTCTCATACTTGTCCCGTCCCGGCGTTATCAGTGCAGCAGTTGTCAATCAGCCTTCCGTTTCCTGTCGTCTCTCTCTCTGTATACTCATTGTGAAATCCCACTCTGTGTGTGTGTGTGTGTGTGTGTGTGTGTGTGTCTGCAAAGAGGAACTGAGACATGGCCTCCACTGACTGCAGATGACGAATCAGTCAGCTTCCTGGTGAGCTGCTCGTCGGTGAAGTCAGTTCACTGCCTCTGTGTGAGATGTAACGTCTGACTGTGACGGTACGAATGATGTTGGGTCATTCCATGAAAATCAGTCAGGGCCTCCCACCTGAAACCTCACAATCTGCTGATTATTTATTTGTTATGCCTGTAATAAAGCCATCCAAAATTGTACCATCATACTATAGGTCTGCTCTGAGTTACAAGTGCTTCAAGTACACAGGAGCAACAAAAGGCTGGACTTTGAATATGTCATCAACTATAGTACAAAATATAAAAAGATTCAGAGAATCTGGAGGAATCTCTGTGTGCAGGGACGAGGCTGAAAATCAGGACTGCAGTAGAAACGGGTCCGATTCTGCCGTGGAAATCACTGCAGGGGCTCAGGAGCACAGCTCACTGTGCCGTCCACTGATGCAGGTTAAATAAAGCTCCATCATGCAGAGAAGAAGCTACATGTGAACGTGACCCATGATCCAGTCTACTGTGGACCAGAGGGCATTTAAAACTGGGGGGTGCATCAGTGCCTATGGAACTTGCAGCTGGCACATCTGGAAAGTCTCCATCAATGCTGAAAGGTGTGTAGAGGTTTTAGAGCTAAATCGCAGAATGATGCTAAACCGCATCCTGCAGCTATTCCAAAAGTCCGGCTGCTGAACTGGCCCGCCTGCAGCCCAGACCTGAAAGCACTCAGGCCATCAGGAAATGAAAAATGTGACAAAGACGACCTAAAGCAGCTAAAATCCTCCATCAGACAAGAGCGGGACAACATCCCTCTCCCAAAACTCCAGCAGCTGCTCTCCTCAGTTTGCAGATGTTTACGGACCATTGTTAAAGCAGAGGGGAGGCTGCACAGCGGGAAACACGGCCCTGTCTCAACGTTGAGACGTGCTGCTGCCATCAAATTCAAAATGACCTCATTTTTTTTCTTAAACTGGTACATTTTCTATGTAATATTGTGAGTAAAATATGGATTTATGAGCTTTACATTTCAATGCATTCGGTTTTTATTTTACAATTTACCGTCCCGGCTATTTTGGAACCGGGTTGGGTTGAACTTTGGTACTGTTTAAGTTTTCTTCCAGCTTACTTTAGAGTTACTGTGCAGCACTACACGGGCCTTTGCTCCCAGGCTCACACCCTCACCTGTTTTACCCTCTTCTTCTTTCATTGGTGGTTCAGATTCGAGGCAGCTCGGGTCAGGCCCGCGAGACCCTCCGGAAGCACTTTGCAGAGCTGCAGGCGGCAGCGACTCGATTGCTGGCGGAGCGGCTGGCTAACCTCCTGGCCGAGGTCGACACCATCGAGGCCGACAGCATCAAGCCGCTGGACGACTGCCAGAGCCTCATCGAGCACGGCGTGGGCCAGGCTGACGAGCTGCTGAGGGAGGGTGGGTCCCACAGAAATTTCTCCTTTTGGTAAAATGATGTTAAACCAGATAGAAACATCCACTTTAATCTCTCTGTGCAGGAGAAGCAGCTCTGCGTTGTGGTCTCGGAGAAAAGGAGGACAAACTGGGCAGTTTTACAAAGAAGGCCATGCACATCCAGCTGGACAGGTGGGAGACATCTGACTGCAGGTGTGTAAAGTCGAGAGGAACACAAATCGCCTGCTATTTTTAACTGTGTGTGTTTTCTCCAGCCTGCCAGAGGTTCCAGCATTGGTGGATGTGCCGTGTGTTTCAGCCCAGCTGGACGACTCCCTGCTGGGCCTGCTGAGGGAGCGGGTTCCCCGCCATGGTGCCGTCTCCTCCCACCCACCCGTCCAGATAGAGGAGCTGCAGGAGAGGCCGGGCAGCATCCTGGTCCGCTGGTGTAAGGTCAGCAGGGGTAAAAGGGGGGGTAAAAAAAATCCTGTTTAACAACCTGCTTCAAAAGCTGTTGCAAACTTCATGTCAGTGTCAGCCTTTGCACCAGTCAGCACCAAACTCCTCCAAGCTGGCTCATTTCTGTGAGCTTGAAACCACAGAAGTGAACTCTGTTCATGGTGGAAACACACGTGTTCCTTTAAATGTTGTAGTTCTTTGTTTGTTTGTTTTTGTGCATTTTAAATAAAACTGGACATTACTGTTTGTGTTTCAGGTGGACGAGGACTTCGCTGCTGCAGATTATCGGTTGCAGTACCGGCGGTCCGGCAGCGGGGGGAGCCAGTATGAGGACGCCTACATCGGTCGGGAATCGGAGTTCCTGGTTCTTCACTTGGACCCTCACACTGATTATCTGTTCAGGGTCTGCGCCCGCGGGGAGGGTCGCACCGAGTGGAGCCCCTGGAGCATCCCACAGACGGGATACACCACGCTGGCACCGCACGGTAGGTGGAGACTTCCCGTCCAACCGAACCCCTGAGGGCTCAGAAAGGGAAACCCTGTAGCAGCAAAACGTTAGTGAAGGTGTTGTTTACCTGGGGAAATGTAAATATGGGTGGGGTCCAGCTGAAAATGAACTGCAGTGTTTCCCATGTCTGTGTCACTCCATAATTAGTGAGGTGGTGTAACTGTTACCACAGACGGGGCTGAGCTGAGGTGTGCACCGTGAGCCAGAATTAGAGCTCAGCATGTGTGAACTGTGTTCTTTACTCTCAGAGCATTTAACACCTCCGGGGTTGCAGCTGAAAAAATAGAGCTGCAAACCGTGATGTCATCACAGGGCTGTAACCATTTATGGGCGCGGGACTCGCTGTCACCTTCTCCTGACTGATGGCTGTAACTCTCTGTGTTTTAAATGTTAATATATGCAAACCTAAAACTTTGAGTTGTGTCAGATTAGCAGCAGAAAAACAGATCAAGTCTCAGATACTCAGACTCGAAGCGTCAGGAGTTTATGAACCCTTTCTGTGTTTGTCGTTTTATCTTCCAGAGTGGCGTTCAGGGACCGAGGGCTACATCCTGAGCAGCAGGAAGAACATTGCCCTGCGCAATGACTCCTCCCACTCGCGCTGCCCTGTCCTCTACTCCAAAGCCCCCACCTACTTCTGTGGGCAAACACTCACTTTCAAGTACGCCCCAAAAAAAAAGAAAAAAAACATAAAACATGGAGATCTTTATGCTTCTCTCCTGGACTTCATATGCAAATATATGTAAATCCACAGTTATATACCTACGGTGCATTTTTGTGTGTGTGTGCAGGATCTCTGCAGCGAGTCAGATGGATCGGAGGGACAGTCTGGGCGTGTGCATTGACAGCGAGAGTGGGGAGGAGTCACTACAGAGGGACCAGGCTGTCTGCATTTCCACCAATGGTACGCTGACTCTGATAGGCTGAGCCTCACTGGCTCCAAACACCATGATTAGGTTCTCCAGGACTACAAATCTACAAAATCTGCTACAAATTGATGGATTAATAAATGTGAAACCGTTTCCCCTCAGGTGCCGTTTTTGTCAACGGTAAAGAGATGACCAACCAGCTGCCCGCTGTCACCGTCGGCTCCGCCGTGACCTTCGACATGGAGGTGGTGAGCCTGTTCCCCATCAGCAACAACAACACGAGCGAGGGCGGCAACTTCAAGCTGAGGGTGACGATTGGCTCAGGGAACCGCGAGGTGGTGTTTGATTGGCTGGTGGACCAGCCGGTGGACTGCCTCTTCTTCGGCTGCTCCTTCGCCCACTCCGGCTGGAAGGTGCTCGTGTTTTAAAAGAGTGGCTCCTCCGGCGTTCCCATTTCTTCTCCTTTTTCACCGCACAAAAAATAAAATCCAGTTTCGTCCCAGAATTTAACCATCCAACCGCTCGCACATGGGACCGCCGGGAATGCCCGTGATGAGCAGCTCAAGCAGAAGTTTAGCTGTGAAGAATAATTTCCTCTGGAGAACACCGCCGAGCCGTTTTCCTGATCTCCGGAGCAGCGGCGCTCCCGACCCAACGCTGGTGCTGCACCAGCGTTGGGTTTTTAGCATCTGCTGAGATTTTGTTCCGCTTATTCGACACAAACGGCAGCTCGTTTCTTCGGCTCGAGAGACTCCGGTGTGTCGCGATGGGTTTCTGCCGGCCAGTGAGAACGAAGCTGCTCCCTGACGTCTGTAGTTGGAGGGATATCGCTCTCCCGGAGCGACGCCCACCTGAGAAATGTTCAATTTATTACAATCATTGATTCAGCTCTGTGTGCAGATGTGTAGCTGCATATTAACCCTGTGAGGTCTGATGTGTTCACACCAAATGCAGGGTGAAATTTCATCATTACACTTGGAAGACAAATTGCTTTCCAGCCGCTGGAAACCCACAAATATTCACCCCGATAGCTGGAACCAAGTTATGTTTCGTGCAGTTTCACTCGGTTCCCCCTTTGGTATAAAACCAAACTTGAATCACTCCATCTGCCTTCAAACAGCCAAAATAAGCTCATCCTCTAATTCAGAGTTTCAGCCTTTGCGTAGACTTTGTATGCAGCTGTTTGGTGTGGACATACCAGAAGTCACCGCTGATGACGAGTAACCTGAACCCCTAACAGGTTTATTTTTTCACTGATTACCAAAACTTCTGAGCGAGTCACATATTTGGATACCACAGGGTTCGGGTTACTCCGACCTCACGGGGTTAGAGAGGACAGTAAAACCAAAAACAGTGAAAGTCCTGATGAATCAGACTTCATCCAGAAGTCCCACGTGGCATCTGGAAAAAATAAAACCACACAAATGTTGGCATCTAACAGAAATGTTAGACTGACCCAGACACTTAATAATGATTTTTTTTTTTAAAAAGCAGAAAAGGGGAAAATCTCCACCTACCTGCAGCATCTGTTTTTGACAGATAATGTAAACCAGCAGCAGCCTCCAGGTCTGCAGCACAAAAAACGGTTTTAGGATTCAGTCGATGCAAAGAGGTCGATTCCATGTTGGGCTGCGGTTAGAGTGGTGACTGTCGGGGCTGAAAAATGAAGCCAGTGCCAAAACCTGCAGTTCCTCTAACGCCCAGCAGAGGCTCCAGCAGTGAGTCCGTGCCCATAGAGTTCAGCGCAGAAGTAAACACGATTACAGCCTGATGCAGAAAGCTGTTTGTGCTCTGCAGCGTCACAGCAGCCGTACGGGAGAGAAGTTCTTTCAGGAACTCGTCTGTTTGGATTTTGATGAGGCTTAAAAACTGACAGATCGCAGGCTGACCTCCAGTCTCATGTGTGGCAGTCCTGGATTTGACCCTTTCTTCCACCTCGACCCCCCCCATACATGGACCTCTTAGCTCAGCTGACTTCCTGAAGCCTCCACCCTCTCATCCATATATGGTCACTTCTGGCTCCAAAAACCCAATTTGACGGCGCCCCAAATGCCGACAGGAGGCTCCAAAATTAAATTGTAATTGGTGTGTGGTGTGACGGGGGCTACGCCCGCATTTCACAGCTAATGACTCCAATTTCTGGCAGACAGGTGGCGCTCCGAGCCGAAGAAACAAGCGCGTTTGTCCTTTTGCTTTTTAAGCTTCCTGCAGTGACAGTGTTTAAAGCTGGAGGGCGTCAGGCAGCATGCCCCCCCATCCCCGTGAAACATAACGAACCAGCAGCAGTTTTAAGAACAACAAAGTCAGCTAAACTTGGCTTTAGCTGGTAAAGTCTGTGGTGACGTAAAAAAACGATTCCTGATGGGTTTCTGTTTGCCCGCTCTTGCAGTGTGCCATATTTATGCAACTTTCATGTTTTTTTTTCCTGCTTATTTTTTGCACTCTGGAGGAGCAGAGAGGCTAAAACTGGTTTAAAATGTTCTCAGATGTCTTAATATTTCATCTTTTTCCTGCACAGTGTTTTTGTTCGGCACACACAGTGGATTGTCATAAGATTTATCTGCTACCACTGACTCATTTGTCATGCTTTTTATTTTTAAAGAAACATGTCTGGACTCATTTCAGCCGCCTGGCGTAATCTTCTATCAGCTGATAAAACGAGTCA
Source organism: Australoheros facetus (assembly GCA_030220045.1). Classification (NCBI taxonomy): domain Eukaryota; kingdom Metazoa; phylum Chordata; class Actinopteri; order Cichliformes; family Cichlidae; genus Australoheros; species Australoheros facetus. The sequence goes on from JASGAU010341189.1 coordinate 13,901, forward strand.
GGACAGCTTGTTGTTCATCAGACGTTCTCCTGTTTTTTTGCAGAACTGAGCTCAATGTTACATGCTTTCAGAGAACTGTGGGACTCTGGATTTATTCCAGCTGATGGTACAAAAGTCCTGAAACCAGCAACCTCATAAAAAGGCTCCTTTAATTTTTCTCTGAAGTTGGAGGAAGCAAACCTGAAAAGGCTGTTTGTGTCAAAAGTCACATTAGTGACACCTGCTGGTCAAACCTTTGTGTTACATGTGTGTTTACTGCCTCCTTCACATTTTGTTCAATAAAGATCAGTTTGTTCTGATTATGAGGAAAATGTAATTGAATTTTTTGATATTAACACAGATTTGTCTTATTTGCCTTTATAAGGGAAGACTGCACGCCAGCTTTCATTTTCACTCTGCAGCCACAAGAGGGCAGTACAAAGAATTACCAATAGTCTGAAGTGTTAATGCTCATATTTAAGTTTTAGAAGCCCTTTTTTCCCCCTTTTCAGCTTCCTTTGTAAAACATTGTAGACATACTAAAGTGGAAAAAATTTTAGGCAATCAGTTGGTTGCTGCAAGTAACTGCAGTCAATCTCCACAGACAGCGGCCCGTGTCGCAAAGACCGCTGCCATCCTATTTTCAGTCTGTGACTGAGCTGTAAGCGATGTGCACTTTGAGGAAATGATTAACAATAAAAATGAAGCACAATGACAATTTACAAAATCACCCTTTTTAATAGAAAACCATCATAACTCGAGCTAGTTTTACATCGGTGAAGAAAGTCTTTTCTCGACATGGCTCCTCCCATTTTGTGCAAAATGCTGCTGGCTCTCATGAAAAGAAAAAAAAAAGTTTCAGATCTGCAGATTTCAGCAGGCTGGATCAGTCGCCAACAAACGTAAAGCTTCTTTTAAAAAAAAAAAAAGCACTAGTACTAAATGCATCCAAATGATCCCGTCTGACAATGTTTCTGTGGCCTCAGCTGAACACATCTGGAGGCTCGCACTGCATTTAGGTTGAAATGCAGCGAGCAAAACTTCAGCATCTGGACTGACTGACTCTCTGCTGCAGCTGAAGCCCACCGTGCACAGCGGCGGGGTCGGATTATGATGCGGTCTGATGGCGTGTTGCACAATGATAATGCATGGAGACTCCCAGGTAATATAAAAGAATTCAAGGATTTACTACTCGTACATCGTTTCCACGTCACTTCTAGTGCCAAAAAACTAAAATATTAACGTTGAGGGCCACAGCCATCTTTTATATACAGTCTGTTTTGAACGCATGCTCCCACCAGAAACAATTCTGACACACTTCCAGTGCATTTCAGAAGCATCTTTACAATCTGGAAAAGTGTGCTCTCTTCCAATGGAAACCTCGTCAAGCTGCACGGATGAGGTGGGCAGACTGAAACGCTTCTGGTGTGATTTGTCTTGTGCCCGCCCTGCACCCGGTGTATTCCTAAATGACAGACTATTGAAGGCAGCAGAGATCCAGGGTCACATGATGCAAGAGACACACAAGAGCAAAGAAATCTGCAGCAAATGAACCCCAGTTTGGTCCTTAAACTTTAAAAAAAAAAAACTAGTAAATCCTCACTGATGGTGTTCGGGTTTCCACACATACATATCACAAAGTTATCTTTTGGGGGTTTTTTTTTCTTTTTACAGTCATGTACATATATAACAAGTGCAGTGGGTGTGTCCAGCAGCTACACGATGTGCCCTGTGTGCCACCATGTTTGTGTTCCCACATCATATTTATGTTGCTCCAAGACCAATGATCTTGTGATGTCACAGCTTTACCAATTTGTGGAACGAAATATCCCAAACCGAGCATTTTGGTCCCCAGTCATGTTGGGTTTATTTGGACCCAGAAGTGAATGGATGGAAAAGTGTTGTGCCAAGTTATCAGCTAATGCTAGCACAGACACAGATACCTGCTTATTAACTCTAACAGTAAAGCTGCATTAAAATGCTCCAACAGCACAAACACGTTCCAGAGGCCCAGTTCAGGGAATCCAATTAGCAGGCAGCTGGCAGCTACAGCTGCCTGTCAACATCCACGTCTCTAACCAAAGTTTGCCGTGGGGTTAATTGATGGTCCAAAAATCAGACCCTCCAGTTAGTTGCTTAGCACCAAGTAGCAGGTATGCATATATCTGTGTGTCGTAATTATAGATGCAGCTTGCTAACCAAGCTAGCACTAGCTGATAACTTAGCACACAACCCTCTCATCCAAATATGGTCACATCTGGTTCCAAAAAGCCAACATGATAGCAGCTAAAATGCTAACATTGAGGCTTCTAAAAAGGCAAGGTTCAAAACACAAACATTGATGTTAAGGTGCCTACATCTTCTATATACAGTTGCTGGTTTGGTGCACCCATCAAAGTGGCCACGCCCCTAACTTTAAGCCTTGCCAGTAGCAGTTATTAAACATTCAGCCCCCTGTGCAGTTGGAGGAATGGAGGAACTATCCACAGACAGACAAACTGGTTCTTATATCAGGCTGTAAATGTGTTTATTTCTGCTGTAAAGTTGGACATTTTAACATGGGAGTCCATGGGGTCTGGCTCACTGCTGGAGCCTCTAATGGACTGCAGTGTTCATTCGTGCACCTCAACCTCCTCAATACACACACGTCTTTACTTCAGCCAACTTATCAGCTGCTTCTTGGAGCAACATTAGTTATACTGCAGTGACAGCACACTGATACGACCATCAGGACCCTGTGGAACCATTTGTTGTTATAGGTGACTTGTTTTTTTTCCACAATTTAGTTGATCAAATAAAAGGGGGAAAATAAAAATCAGCCCACCTCACATCACAGTCCAAAACGCATAAACTATTCAGTTTATAATAATTTCAAAATAAAGCAGCAATTTCTCACTTTAGACTGGAACCAGCACCTGGATAAACAGTTTAAATCTCTAGTTATTCCCCTTTTAGACCACGACAGCGGGAACGTGGCCTTTCCAAGCCTCTCAAAGTGTCCCGTTTTGCTGCACTGTCAAGCCTTGAAAGAGGGGCCGCTTGAAGTGAGGAGCAGTTTATAGTCCTTTTTGTTGTGCTGGGCTCAGAGCAGAGTAATAACAGCACTGTAGGAAAAACACAGAGTCACTCTGTAAAAGAAAAACATGCTTCTCAGTGTTAGAGAGCTGGCAGTGGAGGTCTGCTGTGAGGAATAGAAACATTTAGCACCAGTAGTTTAAAATATTAAAAAAAAAAAAAAAAAACCCTAACTGGAGGTGTGCCTACGTGCACAGCAGAGCCACAGGTTCAAACAAAAACACCGCTGAAGGGGCGCCAACGCTCGGCTGTTTGGGATTCGTAATAACAGAGACCAGAGTGCAGAACCACGGCTGCTCGATTAAAGTAAAAGTCCCAATCAATCATAAATACTCGATTATAATCAACTTAAATAGGAATTTACATGAAGACCAATTTAAATAAATGGAAAAAAGTGGGAGAAACACTCGTCTGATAAGGAGTTAGGCAGAAAGTTGAGGGTATTTTTGTCTCACAAGGGCCACTTCCAGACCTCAGCCTCCAATATGGGATGTTTCCAGGGGCAACAAGATTCCCTGTACTCTCAGAGAGCGACGGAGAGCCGGCAATAAAGTCTCAGATCTGACACGAAGGCAACTGCAACCGTTAATGATCCTCTCACAACCTTTTACTTCTTCTAGAAGATAAACCTGTCTCCGTCGTGTCGGCTCGAGCTGAACTAAAGTCGCAGTAAAAGGAAATGTCTTCACTTATAACGAGAAAACGAGAGCATCGCAGCAAAACTAATACAAAAAAAATAAAATTATATTATATAAAATTATATTAAATCCAGATTATCTTGTTTTCATAGTGGCTGGACGCCAAAGTAGTAACTGGAATTAAGCTCCGATTAACCCGTCAGAGTGTACGGCTGTGCTACGACGCGATCCAAACGTCAGCAGCAACTTCCTGATTGACCCGTTCAAAGAAAGCTTGGAGAGTTTTACCTGAGGAGTTCTGTCAGGTTACGTTTGAGTTAACGACTCATGGAAAGGGCAGTATAAGCAAAAATATGTATTATAGTATTTTTTTTTCCTTCCATATCGTGGCTCTCGCACTCCTTATCGGACTCAGCTTTATTATTATTATTATTAACATGACCTTCACATAAGCTAATTCTCATCATGAATACACATGGAAAAAACAACCACAACAATAAATTATTACTCTGAGCCTCCTGTTAACAAAACAGCAGCACTCTGGATACCCAATCAGACGCCATATCTGTGACTCTACTGAGCATGTGCACACACTCTGTGCTAACAGAAAACCTTTGGTGGAGCTGAGGGTGCCTGGAAGGTCACTGATTGATGCTCGACTCTGAGGAAGACCGACATGAGGTTTGAGCGATGGAGTGAACACAAAATGACTCTCAGAGCACGAATTAAGAGTGTCAAGAGGCAAAGTAGCACCTAAAAAGAAATCTGCGATCAATCTGCCGCTGAAAACAGTCCAGAACGGTCTCCTCCAGTTTAAATTCCCAGCAACTGTGGGAAATGTTTTAGCCTCTTTTTAAAGGCAGCTCCTCATCAGCGAGGTGTTCTTCTAGACCTACACCTGCAGAAGGCCAGCAATGTGACCATCTTCTGAGTATTTCCCTGCACCTTCAGCCCTGAGACGGACTCCGTTTTGTGCTCACTCCACAGTTCTGTCAGGCTGGAAATGAAAAGAAACTGCAGCACCTCAGAGTTAAACACAAACATTTACAGAAGTGGGACAAACAACATGGAAAAAACATGAACAGAATTCAAAATTAATTCAAAGTTTTCAGCATTAACGAGCTGTGAAATGATAAAGCGTCTCTTCGATTTGAAGGTGCGACTTCCAGGGTGCAAAGTTCATTTTGTTCCTGGTGTAACCTGCCTTTGTGAATCCCTGCAGTAACCCGTGTGTGTTTAACACCTGTTTGCTGATTCCCGCCTCAGGCCTCAATCTTCCCGCTCCGTTCAGGGATCTTTGTGGTGCTCCGGCCGAGCAGTCACTTTAAAACTGAGCCGAAGCCGGAGACTTTCTGCTTGGTGTGTGGCTTCTCGCTGCCTTCCTCCTCTGTCTGGTTTCCTGTCTCCGGGGAGCCGTTGCCGGTCTCGTCGTTGCAGGTTTTAAACTCTGACAGATCGGGATCGGGGTCCGGCTCTGGCTGGGATTCCACGGCCGTCTCCCAGTCTTCCTCCTCCTCTTCGTCGTCGTCCTCCTCTTTGTCTCTCTGGCTGGCCTGGCTCTGGACAAGGCGGAGCCGGGCCATGGCCTGGTTGATGGTCAGCGTGCCGATCAGGTTGAAGTCATGCATGCTGATCAGGTGCAGCAGGAAGTTGCGACACAGGTTGCGTTTGATGATGAAGTCAGCGTGATGTTCAGCGAACACCAGACACGCTTCATTCATCTGGTTATCTGCTATGAATCTGGAAGGAGGACAGAGGAGTGGATAAAAATGAGAACAGAGCTAGTTATAAACCTGGAAACAGTTTTATTACACCCAAACCTCACACATTAACTTTGAGGTGTCGTTTCACACATGAAACACACTGCTGGAAATGCAAAGTCAGCTCTAGAAGAGGGAGCTGCCTGTAGAGAACAGGAAACGTGACTGCCATTCACCAACACTGAATACACCTGACAGGTAATCAGATACCACGAAGGAGCTGGCAGATTAAAAGGGATTTATTGTAAATTTCTGCGTTTAAAATCTTGTGTGAAGAAACAAGACATGACTTCATGTCCACAGCATCCATGAACTGTGTTGACGAGGTATCAACTGAAGCTGAGCCAGGGCTGGGTCTTACTGTTGTGTAATACCAATCTGTACCACAAGATGGTGTAGCAAGCCAATTTAACCTTTATATCACCAGTTGCTACTTTTCCACTGCTGAGGAGCCGGTGCTCATGTCGGTGCCGGTTTCAGTGAACTGGCGAAACGCTTAAGAACGAGCCCGCGTTTCCACCGCGTTTCTGTGAACTGCTCCTTTACGTATGAGCGTGGGCGGGTCCTCGTGTGGACAAGAAGCCGAAGAGCGCAAACGTGGGAGAACACTGATTTGACTAATTTACTATATGATTTAATGGGAGGAAAAAAGCCTCAAGAATAGTAAGCTAGTTTTAAAGTTAGGATCTCTAGGGCAAGCACCAGGTAGCCAGGATGGGCACACCGTCGTGTGGGCCCACCATCCGCATCAGGGGCCATGAGCTTTGCACAGACACCATTTTTTGTCCTCAACTTCCACACGTAGTTGCGGCTGACACCAAAAAAATAAATAAATTTTTTTTTAAAATCGGAGAGGAAAAATATTCCTCCATAAATCTGCTGAATACGCACCCATGCTTCATGACGTGCAGGTTCCACAGCTTCATGATCTCCTTCTCCCCCTCGTTGACGTCCATGAAGTCCTCAATTTGCTGCAATCAGACAGCACAGGCTAGTTAGCATTTAGCATGGACTGTATATAAAAGATGGAGGTAGTTTTGAGGCTCAAATAGGATTTCACTGCACGCTCATATGGGGACATCTTGACAATGTAGCCCTATTTTAAAATCATACCCTCTTTTACCATCCTTACTTAAGGAGACCAAAATTTAAAAACTGAAGGGGTTACAAACATCGGGCAGGTGAGGCCATAAACTGTCTAGGGTCACTTCAATACGATCAGGAGTTGCCCCCTGTAGGCCACTAGACAGAACACAGGTTTAAGGCATCTCTACCCTGGCTTTGTTTTTCAAATCTGGGGGTTACGTCCATCTTTTATATACAGTTTATAGTGTTTAGGCAGGATCTGAGTCCAACAACACAAAACTTGAAAAGAAAGACCTCCCAAAACAACAACACAACAACTAATCGTTACGGGTTTGTGTGTGGTTGCAATCTTTTGAATTGTTCATTATAGGACCTGCTTTAAGTCACAGGTTGTTTAAGTCACAGGGGCTTTAATGCTGGCATCAACAGACCAGCAGGAGAAACGTCCACGCTGGCTTCTGTTATTCTCACACCAATCTGGAAAAGTTAGCATAGTTAAACACAGTTACAAGAAACAAAGGCCGTTCACAGGAGGAGAGAAGCCTGAAAGCACAGGTCTGTGATTTCTGGGTCTGCTGGATCGTTTGGAGGTTTGTTGGCGAACACCGATGCTGTCAAGAGGTCAGAGTTGAGTGACAATAACGCGAAAGCAAAGAGATTTGCGTTACTGTTCAAATGTTCTACTTTTAGAAACAGGAGAAAACGTCTCAATGAAAAGAATAAAGTGCAGGTATTGCTGCACTTTAGTGCGTTTCTTTGAATGTGGTGGAAATAGAAACAGGTTAAAGAGTAGAGATGAAATTTAAAGCGTATCCTGGATTTTTTCCTTTCATGACTATGAAATCTCCAATCCCAGACCAAGATAGCCACTTCCTGCAGGGACGTGCCAATCAAAGTTTTTCCAGTTCCGACTGTGCCGATATCGAGCACTGATCCAATGAAGAAATTTCCCTATTTCTCTTATACCCGGCTTCTTACTCCTCATTCCTGTGTTTGCTCATTCGGCCCCCGTTTGGCTTGAACTCACCTTTACAGTCTTCTCTTTGAGCCAGTCGGGGTCCCTCTCATCCTCGCTGTCCACCTCCATCTCCTGAGGCCTCAGCGGCAGGCAGCTGTCGCTGTGGAAGTAGAGGCGATTGTGTCCGCTGATGTACGTCCTCTGTGCCTCCCGATCGCCATCCTCCGACTCCAAAAACTCAGACAGACTCGCCTTCGTCCTCTTGGGTCTGGAAGAGAGAACGGAAAGAAGATGGTTGGTTAATCCTCAGGAATTCTCGTCGCCTTTTGCAAGATGTAAATAAATGGAAAGTTGGAGGGGAAGTCTGCGGTACCTGCAGACCAGAACATGCGTGACGGCGGTTCTCTTCACGGGGCCGTTCCTGCTGAAGGCGAAGCCCGGCTGGTTGTGGATGTCCTGAGGGTTTCCTGCATACGATCCATCGTAACACTCGTTGATAGAAACCTCGATCTTTGCTCCCTTTGGATGGGGCTGCCAAAGACCAGAGGGAGACGTATGTTTACAGTCACGCATCCTCGACAGTATGTTAAAGGACAGAATGCTTGTAAGAATTTTAAACAAATAATAAATATGGACGATACCCTCCATGCTTATCAACAGTGTGCAATACTAGCTAACATTAGCTTAGAGATGGAGTCCACTCATCAACAACAACTGGCACAGACGTGACTTCACAGAAGAGTTACACAGCTAAGGTTAGCCAGCTAACCGCTGGACTGGATATCAAGCTAACATCTGCAAGAAGGCATTTTTATCTAAATAAACCTGCCTGACAAAAAGAAATTTGATTGTTAGGAAAAACTAGTCAAAATGAGCAGAGCACAAGCATGAGTCTATTTCCACTTCATCAACAGAAAGCAGTCAGTGCGTCTGCCTTACCACGTAGTTGAAGATGAAGCGGGAATGGGACAGTTTGAGGTGTTTGACCAGACTGTACAGCTTCCTGCAGTTCAGCGTGCACCACGGACAGTGGAGGTCGTCTCTGGCCTCGGTCTGCTGCCGCGTGTTGTTGTTGTATTGAAACTAGAAAAGAAAGAAACGCGGCGAGTGATGAGGGTGTGATCCCTGCTGTTCCCTGAAGGAGACTCCAGCTACTGGGAAACCACAGACTCGCTGATCTTTGATGAGGAATTCACGTCCCGTTGCTACTTATGCAAAGGTTTGAAACATGTGACATGTTTCCTGCCCTTTCCTGTGTCGGACTCTCTGATCTCAGCACTCCTTTGTTTCACTGGCCCCTCCCTCCTTGTCACACCTTATCAGTGGATTTTAGGTCACCTTAACTTAACTAAACTCACTGCAGGGATTCCTGATATCTGGGAAAAGGAATTCCCAATCCTAATCCCAATGATAATGGAACAATACTGCATCTTTTTTCTAAAAATACCACATCTTTTACTGTATCTGTGGTCAGGTTTAGACTGCTGACGAATACATGCTCTGGGGAAAATCTGCCAGAAGACGGGAGAAACAGGAATGTTGGGAGAAACAGGACTGACCTGGTAGAAGATTCGTAGTTTCTGTCGAGGCTCAGCTGAAACTTGCTCCCTTCTGGTTTGCACATCTGTATTTACAGACTCTTTAACAGCTGCAGAAGAGAAACAGCATCACTTTCACTACTGACTGGCTGTGGGTCAGTTTTACTGAGGGCCACACTGGGAAAATCAGCCAGACATATGTGGGCTACTGGCACGTTATAATGTAATCCAAAACATAAAAATTATGCTGGACCCAATCAGCACAAAGGCCCTAACAAATCAGCAAAAAGTCGAGCAAAATACACCACGTAGATCACAGCTGCAACTAGGTGGACCGAAACTGGTTGAGAAGCTAAACTGATCGTACATGTACAAATCTGGCAGCCCTAAAACATACTGTGTATCATCTGTGTTGCACTCACCCGGTGTGTGTGTGGTTCTCAGGGTGCTGGGCCGGGTGTCCTGGTTGGTTTCGGAGTTGCGGGTTGCCAGCGGTTTGGCCACAGGTGCAGTGGAATGATCGGCGGAGTCGCTGGTCCAGCGCAGCGTGAACTGCAGGGTCGGACCCTGAGAGAAACTCTCAAACGGAGGCAAGCACTACAAAAAAGAAACACAAGGTCTCACTACACAGATCAGCTGTGTGGAACTGATGCTTACTCGGTTCATACACGCAAACGCACACCTTTCCGTCTAGGATGGTCTCCCAGGTCGCCCTCTTCTTACCGACGGGACACTCCTCCATCTCTTGCATGGACACCTCGTACTCGCCATCCAATAACTGCAGACGCCTGCATGCGAGTACAGAACGACATCTTCTCACCTCTGCTGCACAAATGCTGCAACAACACTTTTTCCTTCCTGTGTCAAAAGATACTACTGTGTGTGTGTGAGAAATATTTCACCTGTTTTTATCAAAAACGGTCATCTGAGCTACAAATGTGGTTTCTCCCTCCTCCCTGAGAGTGGAGCCCCTCCTTTTCCTGTTCACGGCTTCCTCTGAAAAGTCTGAAACACAAACACAGGAGCTGTGACGGTGACTTTGCGTGTGCTTTTTAAGCTCAAGCAGCTGAAGCAGAAAAATGTGCCATTATATTCTTCTGCAGGTTTAACTGAGACGATGAAAAACTCATTGTGAACTAACTGAAATTAACTGAATTATGCTTTAGATGAACTGAAAACGCCACTGAATCACATTAGGACTCGCAAACTCTCCATTCAACGCTCTGATCTCCTGATATCTGACAGTCTCCACTGTTATTCACATCAGTAAGGCATCCAGAGTCTTTCCCAAAGAGAGGAATTTTTGGCATCTCAGAGGGGTTTTCAGCCAAATCCTGCTTACAGTATTTGAACAAATGAACCCAGATTATCAAACGTAACTCATAACTCTACTTGTAGCCATCGGGACAATTTTGGAGGACCCCAATCTGTGTTATCATAACTATGTTAATGACACAGTTACATATTTCCCTGTCCCCTGATGATGATATGAATGAATGATAAGTGGTTAGTGACTTTCTATGATAAGACGTCTCCTAGTCCGACTCATGTTAGGGGTGCTCCAACTTTATCAGAGTTTAAAACCAAAGTAAAATCATTCCCGTTTGGCCCAAATTATCATTTTCTCCAAGACGATGGTTCAGTTCATTTTTTTCTTTTTTTATTAGAGGGGAAGAAAAATCTTTTTGCCTCAGGCACTTGATCATGATGGGATCAGGGACATGGAATTTTGTTACCATGCAGAAGGCGTTTTTAAATCCTGGTTTAGGTCCTTCTTTCTTACCCTAGATTTTTCTTGCACCATCAAGTTTTTACAGTCAAATCTCAGCAATTAATTTGGCTCTAGTAATTAAAAAAAAAAGAAAAAAAAAAAAGAGGGAGACTGTGGCTGAAGCTGCAGAGACGACACTCAAGAAATAACTCACCTCTGCTGTGGTGGATCTCTCCGTTGGCCAGCCCGTTGATCTGCGTCCGTGGATGACCGGGCCGTGACACTCTGAAGAGCAGCGAATACGACTTGACCATGTGAGAATTGCTGGGTTCAAACTCGCTGCTGGGAACCAGGAGGCAGGGGTAGGAGCCCGGCTTGCCCTGGACACCGGCGCTCGTGTCTGGGTTCAGAGGAACCTGCTTCTTCCCTGTGGGGACCTGCTTCACCGGACAGCTCACGTCCTAGACAGGAAGCAAGGACAGGAAACTTCAGGCATTTCATTTACACCTGCGAGCTGCAGAAAACTGAGGAAAATCACGACACACACACCTTCCTCTTCTTGTGGCAGACCTTGACCAGGAGCACCTCCAGAGACACCGAGTTCTGCTCGTTCTCGCTGTCCTGAGACAGCTTTCCTGCAAACAAACAAGACAAAAGACTTCCTGTTAGTCACAATGAGGTCAGTGGAAACACTGAAAAAAAGAAGACAAGGACAAGGACAAACCTACCAGCTTTATGGAAGAAGCCAGTAAAGGTGAGCTGCAGATTGGAGGCCAAGCTGTGGAAGAAAAACCCCAAAAGTTCTGAGATGTTTTTAAAACCAAAGAGTGAAAAAAAGCAGGATTTCAGGTGCCAGAAACGGCAACTCAAAAGGTTTTTCAGTGGGTGACGTTTATTTAGTAGACGCTGATTATGTTGCAGTCTTGTTTTTGTTGCATCTGATGATAAAAATGAGCCTCTGCGGGGTGACTGCACCTGAGCCGGCTCAGTCCACACACAGTTCAGGCAAAGAGCCTATGTTACTTTATTTAACAGAAATCTGTGCATTTGTTGTCACTTGAGAAACAAGAAATGTATTTTTTAAACTTGCCTGTGAGTCTCCTGTTCGCCTCTCATTTTTTCCACTTTGACCAGCAGATTGTCAGCCTTGTAATTTTTCCTGTAGACAAACAGCAGCAGTTAGCAACCGTACAACCAGACATCCGGTCTAAGCACACAAACTCTGTGGCAAACTTATTACTTCTGGAGAAGGTTTTGGTCACTGAGGAGCAAGATCGTGCCCTTTTATTGGTCACTTTTCTACATAATCCGGGTCATGGTACACTAAGGCTGGAATTACACAGCTGCGGACACCATGAATGATTTGCTGTTCTTAGACTAGAGATCACACTTCTCATATATTAGCGTCTCTTCACTGGCTCCCTCCAGTATTTAAAATCCTTCTCCTCACATACAAAGTCCTGATTGATCAGGTCCCATCACAGTAATACACGGTACCAGTCTTTCATTGTGCAGGCTTATACGTGGTTCCTGGAGTTTCTAAAAGTAGACTGGGAGGGAGGGAGGGAGGGAGGGAGAGCCTTCTTCCTGTCAAAATAAAGTTCTTTCTCACCACTGCTGCTTAGTGTGCCTCACACAGGATCATTTGACTGCTGAGGTTTCTCCCACTAATATTCTTATTATATAAAGGCACCTTGAGGCAACTGTTTTGTGATATGAACTAAAAGTAATTATTCTCAAACTGTGCAGCAGCCCTCACCGATGGGTGAAGGACATTCAGAGGAAAAACTATGAGGTGAAACTAAGCTAGGTCCAGTGCAAGATAAAGCGGGATTATTTTTGAACTATGAATCATGCAAAGATATTCTAACAGGACTGACAATAACGGAGCAGGAAATAATCAGACTAGGTGCCCTTTAAAAAAAGAAAAAGAGGCCTATCAGGACTGATGACTGACAGCGATCTTTAAAAGCTTTAACAGCAGCCTGAAAAAACCCTGTTAAACGATGTGCAAGCACAATAAGAGGCATTAGGTATGACATTTAAAATCAAGGTCAGCTCAAGGAGGATGACATTTTTGATGTTTTGATTTCTCTGGTTAAAAGTATTTTATTTAACTGTCAGTTCAACTCAGCATCACTGGCCATGTCCAGATTTGTGTGCTTACATGAAATTTTTTTTTAAAAAGCATGTCCACCTCGCTCATAATGGCTGCACGCTGTGCGCCGAGTCTGGAGAGCTAACATAAATCGTGTCCTGCCCGGCTTTAACCCGAGCTGTACTCTAATGAGCCAAAGTAACTGAAAACATCTGTGAGGCAAACCTCACGTCTTTAGGTTGTGTTCAGGCCTGAGCAGCTTCAGTTTAACGACCACTGCACTGGGAACGGTAAAAAATTTTTTTAACATTTATACAACACAATAAATCCAGCGTCACACTGACTGCACTCCACTGCTGCTACATGACTGTAACATTCAAGCTATTATTTTAATGTTCTCCAGAGAAAATGATTGTAACGCTTCTGCTTACAGCAACCTTCAAGTGATCAACTGGCTTCATTTATGAGCTCCGTCACATATATTTATATGTGTCTGCTATGAATTCATTAATCTGCCTCTCCCACAACTTTTTTTTTTTTTTTTTTTACAGGAACTGGCACATTAGTGTGGCAAGGACAATAGAAAGCTCTGTGCAATACACATGTGTTTTATAACATTATAGACTTTGATTTGATTGCAATTTGTTGCTAATTATTCCAAGATTTGGCATCTTATTTGTACGCAGGACCTAAACATTTTGAGACTTTCTGCAGAAAATATTTGAAATATTCCACATCTATAAATCAGATGTTTGTTCAGATTTAGATTTAAACAGAAGCACTGACGGAGCAAAGGGCAGAAAGCCCAGCCTGACTGATGGTGATCCATTCCTGCCTTATCAGGGCTCCAAGTTGATCAGTTTGTGGGATTCTGCTAGTCCACTTGCTTTTAAAGACTGACAGATTTTCGATTGGATTCAGATCTGGGGCGTTTCCTGGCCATGAACAGAAAATGTTAATTTACTGATCCTTGAGTCTCTTAGTTATTGTGTTTGCCTTGTGACACGGCGCTCCATGAAACTGGAAAATGCTCAGACTGTCACCAAACTGCTCCTGGATCGCTGGAAGAAGTAGGTCTTTAAGGATGTTTTTAGAAATGGTCGGTCCGTACAAAGCAAAAGTGCACAAACTGTGATTGAATCGGAGCTCTGATAAGGCAGGAATCAAGATTTGGCCCAGAAGCTGAGCGTGAGCATGCCACAGAGGATTTTGGAAGTCACGAGGAGGATGGGTCAACACTGTAAATACCAGCTCTTCACAGAAATTTGATTTAGTAAAAGTCTTTGAAACTTACAAAATGCTTCTGATTACTTTTCTCTATAAATCAAAGAAATATGTAAAAATATTCTAACTAAAAAAAGCAGCAAAGTGTAAAAACATCATTGACATCAAAACATGTCAGAATTTCTGTCACAGACGAAGGAAATGGTAAACTTATGATAAATGCTAATATAAGCATTGCAGTGTTAAATATAATGCTCAGTCATTTTAGTAGCTAAAACAGCCTGGAAGCATGAGGGCGAAATGAGCCAAAATAGCTGAGATCCTGCACATTTAAGGCAGGCTGTGGACCCCCTTCTTCCCCCGTCTTTTCCAAGAAGCCTTACAAGAGAAACTGTGTCCTGCTCACACATTTTATTGCTTCAGAAAGAGACTGCAAACTTGGCTGTACGCACACTACAAGATCACCTCTGTGCAGAAGGAGTTGCATGAACTCCAGTTTCTGATAAAACAATCATTTATCAACCCTGCTGGATTCCTGCTTCCTAATGTTGTGGTTATTAATGCTTTAAATAAAAACGGTCGATAACTGAGACGCGGCTCCCCTCGCCCGAGTCTCTTCATCTCAGATCACAAGCTGCGTTTCATGTGACTGAAGCACGCAAAGCTGCAGTGCAAAGTGAAACCGAGCAAAGCAGCAGCAGAAGACACCTGGTTCAAAACCTCCAATTCAAATCAGGAACACACACACACACACACACACACACAGAAAGAAGAAAAAAATAAAATCCAAAAAATGGACTGAATAATAATTTAAAAAAAAATCTACTTAATCTAGATGACTAGTGACAGCATCTTCTTCTTCAACCAATTTGACCTTTAAAAAAAATATTAAAAGATATTCAACAACGGTTTCATGAGTTACCTTGATCCAACTTAAAATATTAGTTACCTCTCACATATCAATAGACGATTCAGTTAAATGCAGCACAAATTTATACCAATACTCTTTTCTTTAGCACAAATTATTGACTTCAGATCCAGAACAATTAACTCTGTCTCATCAAACACCTCCTCACAAAACCCCAAAGAAACGACCACAAACTAAACCAGACAGGAGTCACCTCAGTTGCAGCTGTCCCTTGCTCCATTTTTAAAAATTTCTTGAGGTCTGTCTTTTTTTTTTTTTTAAACCACAGAATAAAAAAACATAACCTGCAACACAGCAGAACACGTGACGTGCCCTTTGTAATCTAATACACTCCTTCGGTGTTCAGTCTGAACCACAGACAGCCTCATGTGTATCAGCAGGATCTTTTTTCCCCTGCAGCGTCTGTATGCAAAACAGCTCAACTGAAAAACCTTCTATCGCAGCTTTACCCGATCGAGGCGGCCTCCACGTGTCAGTTAACTCTCACTCATGATAACAACTGACCTTTTTTCTTAAGAGGCAAACTATTTCAATAAACTTTATAGTCACAGAAAATATATGAAGCACAAAATCTACAAATATTTTATAGGAAGTTGCACTAAAGGAAAACAAAACTTGTAGATAACCATTGTAAAAATTTTAAAAAAAGCAAGTTACCAACTTAGGTGAGTTTTTACCTTTTGATGTTATTCCTTGAGTTTCTGTGGGACATGTATGTGAGCGTTCTGTGCAAAAAGATGGGCTGAAATGCAAAAATAATACATACATCATTAACATATGGAATATATAGGTTATCTAAAATGGCAATGTTAACCAAGTTAAACACTTACAGCAATCAAGTTCCTTGTGCGGAGAAACCTGTAGATTTGGGTTGGTTCTACAAATAAACAGTCCAAATATCAACACATTAATCCACAAATTGTTCACTAGACATGCAACAACGTTTACACTGATATTTTTGTCCTCATCTAATTCCGTTAATCTGACGTGTCACTTCAGCTTTAAGCTGACTGAATACATAAATATGGTGTAATTAGAAGCTAAAAACTATTTCTGAAGCATAAAGGGGAGGATAAATAGGACAATTTTCAAATGACGTGGTGAGGATCCATTTTAAACATCAGCATTTGTGCATCCCCCCCTCTGTTAGTAAACTTCATTTAGTTTAAAGTAAAAGTACTAAACATTTACTACTTCAACCTTCAAGAATGGAAACCTCTCTCCACTTCATACCTACTCTTTGACTGCTCAGACAAAGTTAAAGGAGACCTGAAGGCATCACTAGTTTTTGGCATTTTGTAAATGACAATTTTAAACTACGAACTATAGATAAGATGATAACAATCCTGCAGAAAGAGAAGGCTAAACAGCAACAGCAGAGATTATAATCACTGGTAGCTCTGTCTGGGTCCCTCGGACAAGTTTCAGGATGTATGACAGAAATATTAAGTATGATAACCCTGCAGGACGTGCAGTTGAGAGTAAGTGGATACAGGCCTTGGATGCAAACCTTGTATACAATATTGGTTTGTACATAATAAAAGTATGGAGTCAAGTCAGCTCTTGGGCTGTAAAATGATCTCTTCCTCCAGCTACGTCAGCATGCACATGGCCGGAGAAAAATTTCCTGTGAGCTTAAATAAAGATTTTAAATATGCAGCTCGATGACAGCAGTAACTCACTCTCGAAGGCCTGCAGGAACAACTCGTGGTCGGCTTGAATAAGTTGCATGTTGGGCTTCTTGGCTGCAGCCATCGCGGCGGAGGACGGCTGGTGGTGGTACAACCCATTGGCTTTACCTCCAGAGCCCAAAGTCACCGGGTGGCTCTGCTTGTGAGGAGCCATTACAACAGTGAAAAAATAAAGAGATCAAAGAAACTGTCCCACCACTAAACGAGAGGTGGTGTAAAATGAGAAAGAAATTCGGCTCCTCTTCCTTTGTGAAAACAAAAGAGCAGCAGTGGCAGAAAATCAGCCGCTCAGGAGAAACACCGCCTGCTCATCATTTTACACAACTGCTGAAGTTTCCCTCTTTTATCTGTGTCATTGGAGAAACTCCAGCTTAATGCTCTCGATGAGGAACTGGTTAAACAGTTGCTGAGGGCGGTTAACAGGCTTGAAATGCGCGAAACAAGAGAACAGCCTCCGGCAGGCGGATTACCAGCTAACTGGCTAACTTCCTTAGCCAGCTAGCAACAACCTCGCGCTAGCCGGCTAGCATTGTCCGGAGCTCTTACTTCACCAACGAAGACCACGCGCCTTTCAGCCGCGCGACAGCTCATATATAATGTAAACGATACGTTTTCAGTGGCTTTAGTGCCATAACAACACCAAAATGCACAGTATCTCTCGCCTAGCGCCTGTTTCCAAGTTGGGTTATATGTCCTCGAACACAGCGACAAAACACCCACACATCCGGTCGGAATTTCCCAAATAAAGTTACATTTTGAATATGAATTTGTCAAATACATATATTACCCGTTTAAACGAGGCAATTATACCAAAATGTGAATTAGAAATACATTTAAATGGAAACACTTACTACAAAAAAGTAAAATGTGTTTTTTTACAAAACATTTCTCATGTGTTTTAGTTTTATTTAGAAGCCACACGGCCTTTCTCTGGCCTCAGTTCAGCGATTTGACAAATATACGTAGCGGCTTCTCAGTGTGACCCGTGTTGAAAGAGCCCGCCTTCTAATAGCTCTGCCCAATGATCTTGCTTGTTGGCGAGTCTCTAAGCGCTGATTGGTGGAAATATACTGGCCGGTCTCCCGTCTATTAAGGGAGAAAAGAGGAGGGGCGAAGGGGGCACGTTTTGCCGCCTGCTGCGCTGCAGGTCTAGCCAGAAAAACTGAAAATACTTAAATACTACTACTGCTGCTAATAATAATAATATTAATAATAATGACACCGAATAAACTAATTATACTACTCCGATTATAGAATTATTATCAGTTTAATGGTGAAAAAGAATTACATTTCAGATTTTTTTTTTTTAATATTATATGTTACACAAATGGAGAAATTTGGAAATAGCCTTAGTATAAATATAACTTCGCTTTGAATCAGCACACTTTAAATTTCACTAGTAGAAATGCTGGGATTTTATCCTGAATATCACACAATCCAAAAGTTTGCTTTATTTAAGATAAAAAAATTAAAATTTGTATAAGAAATTGCACTGAGGCTATGAGTGACATTTCGGTTGGAAAGGAGAGGTGTACCGCCTGCAGACTGAACCACTGACCCAAAAACGTTATGAGGCCTAAAATAGCTCATGAACACGCAGCATTAGGAACGCGCGGAATTCAGTGCAGCTCTTATACCTATACAAACTTTTATTTTTACGTCCACATTATTATTTTAAATGCATTAAATACGACTGTATTTTTCCAGGCAGGCTTTCTGCTTAATGATGGTCTGTAAGGTAGGCTACAGACTCCAAGATTATGGATCCTTTTAATAGAGACCTATTCAATTACTGGTTCTCCACCTCCTTTATTTATACATTTTTATACATGCTTCAGAGGAAGCTCATTTCCGCCAGTTGTGGGTCACTGCCACAGCTTGGGGCCACAGGTGAGAGTGGTATGTGGCTCAACAAGTAAAACAATAAATTCACTAGGGTTTTTTTCTGTTTGTTTTTTTGTCACCGCAACAGACCAGACGCAGCGTGCGCATTTCTGAAAATGGTGCGCCAATCTCCCTCTCCGGAGTGTGTGCTCCACCAGCTTCAGGCTGAGCCTCGGAGGTGCTTGGACTCTTCCAAAGTGCCCCTGTGCACGTTTGTCGTCGCTGCTCGATGAAGCAAGAAGGAGCATGTTATCCAGAAAAAAGCACAGATATGTTCAACTTCAGCTCCTTGACTTTGCCTAGAAATTTTGTGCATCAAAGTCACAAATCCAGCGCCCCACTGGCCCGACTTACTGCTGGCAACATGAAACAAGCTCTCACTGCGGACCGAAAAGCATAAAACAATACCCCAGACTCACAAAGCAGCCCCCACAGGAGAAGGCCTATATAACTGTTGCACCTGCAGCCACAACTATGAAGCTGGTAACCCCCATGCACCAACACCTTTACGCAATATGAGTTGCCTTAGTTTTAGTTTAGTATACGTTGCACACATATGCATCCTTCTTATTACATATCAAACTCATATGGNGTGTCAAGTAATATACATTAAATGTTGTGTATTTCCTTTATGAGTTGCCTGTTGATTGTTATTAATTAGAATTTGTTTCTTTGTTTCCACTTATGTGTCAAATGGCAACCAGTATTTAAGTCCCCATTATTTCTTGTTTGTTAGCAGCTAGCTTAGAGTCAGCTGAGTTGATTGCTGCTGCAATCATCAAACAGGTTATGAATAAAACACAACAAAGTCATGACTTAAACATATTCCCTTTTAATAGCAGTCATGGCAGAGGTTTGGCTGGGTAACACACACAGTAGTGCATAAAGTACACTGACAACAAAGCCCAGAGCGTGAGCAGGTACAGCAGTAATGTGAGGCAGCAGTAACTGGTTAAATCATAACATCCACACTCAGACTCCACAGTAGTAAAAATGTAAACAGATAAAACACACAAATCTCCTTTTCCAGATCACATTAAACACAAAGTTTGACCTCCTACAACAATCATTTCTGTTTGACTAGAAAAATAAATAAACCACATGCAGGATGAATACATTCCCCAGTGTTTGAAGTGTTTCTGTGCATATCCTGTAAGTCCAGGTGCGTCGGCTGGAATCAGGATAATTACAAAACACAGCTGCCACGAAGCATTTTTAAAAATCTCTGATTATAATCTTTACAGTAAACAAGACCTCCTCCACACACTGAAGCGACTGTGCGTGTCAGAACCGCTCTCCGAGATGGGATGGATTCCAGTACGACCACATTCCCATCAAACTTAGCAGACCCAGATATCACATTTTTGGCGTTCCCGGCTCACTAAAGCCTTTTAAATTCAAGCGGAGGATAAAGTCACTGAAAGTCCCAACCCAGGCTGATGTTACTGCTCCTTTGTGTACATTTACTCTGGTTAATTCTGGCACAATCTTAAATCTATGGGAGGATTTAGTAATGCCTAACAAAGATGGGGGTAGAAGTAAAACAAAAAAAAGAAAAAAGTTTTTTCAGATTTGACTGCAGATTCTAAACATGCAGCTTTTATGT
>JASGAU010341190.1:0-16062 GCA_030220045.1 Australoheros facetus
CGTTGTTGCGTTAAACTTGATGTATTTTGGCTCCCACAGGAGATGATTGGCCTTATTAAAAATTCAAAGATCCCCATCATCTGCATGTGCAATGATCGGAACCACCAGAAGATCAGGTCTTTAGCCAACTACTGCTTCGATCTGCGGTTCCAGAGACCACGAGTGGAACAGATCAAGGTAAATGTGCACATCCTGACCTGCATCTGATAATTACATGTATCCTACCAATTTAAATAAAAAAAATTGATATATACAAACAGTGCAGGTGAATGATACGGCATGAAAATCACAGCTGGTATATAAAAGGTGGATGTAGCCACTGAGATGTCACCCATTGGTGACATCTGCATTTTGACCCCATCATCTTAGCACTTTAGGCACCACCTTTTTTTTTTTTTTTTTGAACCAAAAGCACATACTTATTACCCCAATTCTAAAAACCTTGAGATATGTAAATAAAAATTGAATGCAAGAATTTGCAAATCTCATAAATCCACATCCCCTACTATGAAGCCATGGTGTTGTAATAGCTGCAGTGTGAGGTTTAGTATTGTCTTGCTGAAATATGAAAGGCCTTCCCTGAAAAAGGCTTGGCCTGGATGGGAACATATGTTGCTGTAAAGCCTGTATATACCCTTCAGCACTGATGGGGCCTTTCCAGATGTGCAAGCTACCAGTTCCACAGGCACCATCATGCATCAGAGATGCAGGCTTTTGAACTGTGTGCTGGTAACAATCGTGGACATAGTGTCCTTCTTTTAGTACAGAGCACACAGTGGCCATGTTTTATGAAAAGAAATGCAATTTTGATTTATCTGACCACAGAATAGTTCGCCTTCCACTTCCAGTTCTGAGTGTTGTAACTTTGGTGTGTGTTCATGCGTATGTGTTTTTGTGCATGTCTTCATGTTCAGCTGTGCCAATGAATGAGTCATTGTGTGTGTGTGTGTGTGTGTGTGTGTCTGGAAAAAGTGAGCATATCAACATTCTCAGAACTGAGGTTTGTCCTGTGCTTTGATGCAACGTTGCCTGCTGCAGAAAACAGACGTTTTGATGATGTACGTTAATAATTAATGTTAATAATAATTCAGTGTCCAGCCTAACAGCCCCAGGTCAGTGGCACAGAGTTTTACTGGCCCGTGTAAATAAAGATGATATGGTGTATATTTTTACTGACCTATGGGAATATTCATATAATATTTTACATGAATCTAAATCTGCAAAATAATGTTACTAAAGCCTTGAAACAAATATGGTCTCATACACCCCATAACCCGTTTAGATTCACCCCTGCCTGCTGCAGGTGTCACTGTCATAAAGCAGGAGGCTGCCGTCAGCCTTCGGGGAGCTGCCTCAAGCATCAAAATATGCAGATGAACTAACTAACAGTTCACATCAGTAATATCAGAAATCATTGCATCCTGTTATTTGCATTTTACACAGCATCATCTTTTTTGGAATTAGGGTTGAGGTAACCGTGCAAAGTAACAAACTGATGAAACATTAGAATTTCATTCACCCATAGAAACCACAGCAAACTGGATATTATGTCCACTAAGAACTGATCCAGAATGCACCAACACGCTTTCTTCTTTCTCACTTGTATTTTTTTCTCTTCATTTTTAAGGGAGCCATGATGTCCATTGCTTTCAAGGAGGGAATCAAGATCCCGCCCCCAGCTCTTAATGAAATCATTTTAGCCTCCAATCAGGATGTCCGACAGGTAAAGAAATCAAAGCATTCTGTAAATTCATAACGAGCCTGAGATGGTTGGCTTATTGTCACCTGTGGTTGCCTTCCTCACCGTGCTGGCTGCTTTCTCTCCAGGTGATCCACAATCTCAGCATGTGGTCAGCCAAAGACAAAACGATGACATACGACCAGTGCAAATCCGATGCAGCCAGCGCCCGTAAGGACATGAAGCTTGGGCCGTTTGATGTCTGCAGGAAGGTGTTTGCCTCAGGGGAAGAGAGGGGTATGAGCCTCATTGATAAGTCTGACCTCTTTTTCCACGACTACTCGCTGGCCCCGCTGTTCGTCCAGGAGAACTACCTGAACGTTCGACCAGCTGCTGCAGGGTGAGAAAGACCAGCTGCTTTGTCCCATGGCTGGAACTGACCAAGATGTCAAATTTTTATCTTAAATATTCCTTTTTTTTTTTTCTTGTCAGTGGCAATCTGAAGTCCCACCTGGTCTTGCTCAGTAAAACGGCCGATTCTATCTGTGATGGTGATTTGGTGGACAGACGGATCCGCTCGAGGCAAAACTGGTCACTGCTGCCCACACAGGTACAACAAAGCTATCCGCTTTCTTACAAAGTCTGCAAACTGCCGTCTTTTGATCAATATTAGTTTTTTCAAATCCAAAGCACCTCCTCGCTAAAGTAGTGAACGCTTGGAGCGGAGGTGTTTGATGTTTTTTCCCCCCGGTCATTAGCATACTCAATAACGTCAGCTCGCACATCGTTAACACGGCAATTACGATATTATCTAGAGTCTAGATAATATCGTAATTGCCGATATATATCGTCTAGATTCTAGACGATATATATCGCACACCCCTAAGTGTAAGCATTGCATTGATTTTTACTGCAGACATGTATGGTGTGTCATCCATCCATCCATCCGCTTTTAACTGCTTATCCAACTTAGGGTTGTGTGGGTGGAGCGTATCCCAGCCACATATCATGTGGTTTGTTTATGTACTCCAAGGTGAACGAGACGGCGATGTTATGTGGGGTGAGCGGAAGGTTTGCAGTGGAAATTGCATTGGTAGATGTTTTCTATTATAGTGATAGCAGTAACCAGCTTATCATGTGAGCGAGATGGCTGAAAGCAGGCCAGTTAGCCTTCAGGTTTGCTTAAATGGTTCCCTGTTGAATGCATACACAAGTGCTGCTGTACATAATTGTAAAGGTGTTGAAGAGTTCTGTTGAAAGCACCTGATCAGAGAAAACGCACCAGCTCATGTGCACCAAAGCTTCATAAGTCTCTGTGTGTGTGTGTGTGTGTGTGTGTGTGTGTGTGTGTGTGTGTGTGTGTGTGTGTAGGCCATTTATGCCAGTGTGTTACCAGGTGAGCTCATGAGAGGCTACATGAATCAATTCCCAGCTTTCCCCAGCTGGCTCGGCAAGAACTCCTCGACCAATAAACATTCACGCATCATACAGGAGCTGGCCTCACACATGAGTTTAAAGTGAGGTTTATTTATTTTAAAATGATCTACTTTCATATTGTTGAGGTCAAACGTTCACTGCAACATTGGATTATTTTACCTGCTTGGCTCTTTTCAGGACATTGAGCAGTAAACAGGCAGTGAACCTGGATTACCTGCACTACATGCGACAGGCGATTCTAAATCCACTTCAGAAACGCGGAGCGGAGGGCGCCGCCGAAGCCGTGCAGCTGCTGGACGACTATCAGCTCATCAAGGAGGACGTGGACAGCATCATGGAGACTAGTGTGTGGGGCGGACAGCCCGACCCTTACTCCCAACTGGACTCCAAGGTCAGGAGGCGGGCAGGGGTCTTTTAATGAATATAATGTAGTTGAACTTTTTCTGGCCACTGTTGAGTTTTAAATACAGCACAGAGACATGAAATTTAAAGAATGTTTAAAACCTAAATTAACTAAAGCTCTTAAGAGAATGTGAAGAAACATCTGCTATTAGCGTATTAAAGAAATATCAGTTGAAGTTCAACTAGGGCTGGGCTGTACTTTCATGTAATACCCATTTTTACCACAAGATGAAAGTGCAGTCAGTGCAACCTTTATTTAACCAGGAAAGTTATCAACTATACCTGAAAACATTTAAATCCACCCATCTTCTTATGCTTATCAATTCAAGGTTGTGGGGGCCACTGGAGCCTGTCCCTGGTCCCATGCCCCCCAGCAGTGAACATTTTGGTTAAATTTTACATAAGGGAATTATAAAAAGTATCTTTTAAACCAAATAGGTCACTGAAAGAATTGATCTGTTTAACTTCAGTGAGCGGATAAATCTCTCATTCATTTGCACAGCTTTAAATATTTAAAAAATAACACTGATTGATCATCTTTATGTCCAACATGCACCAAGTTTTGACTCCTGTCTTGTCTCCTTCCAGGTGAAGGCAGCCTTCACACGGGCGTACAACAAAGAGGTTCACCTAACGCCGTACTCCCTGCAAGCCGTGAAGAAAGGCCGCCGTGGTGGTGGAGGGGAATTAGAGTTGGGAGGGGAAGACATAAACCAGGAGGATCTGGAGTCTGAAGACGAAGGAGAGGGCCTCAAAGCCGACGCTATGATTAAAGTAAGGGCATTCAAACCCTGGCATTTTGAGTCTAGATGGGATCATTATTTTTGTTTTTTTCTCCCATCTTTCTTTATATTTCTCACCCATGCCCTGTTCCTCCCTGCAGCAGAAGAAGGCCAAAGCCACCAAGGAGTCAAACAAGGAGAAGAAAGAGGATTCTGGAAAGGGGAAAGGCAAGGGGAAAGGGAAAGGCAAGGCTAAGAAATGACAGAAGGAAGAAAACAAGCTGTCCAGGTCTGGCTTCCTCTGCCACAACAGACTGATAATTTTCTCTGCACTTGTATTGATCCATTAATGTGCATCAGAAAGTAGTAAAACTGGTCTCAGCAGGTCCCTTCAAACCCTTTACAACACTGACC
This sequence comes from Australoheros facetus, assembly GCA_030220045.1. Taxonomy (NCBI): domain Eukaryota; kingdom Metazoa; phylum Chordata; class Actinopteri; order Cichliformes; family Cichlidae; genus Australoheros; species Australoheros facetus. The sequence continues at coordinate 4,654 of JASGAU010341190.1, forward strand.
GAGGAGCATCTTTCCTGTTTTTTAACTCTTTGTCTTGCCATGCTGAACAAATGATGCATATTACCTGCTTATCATCATGTCTGTACACCTGTGTAGGAACATTCATATACTTCTTCTGTCATCAGTCTGTGGTGCATGCATTAAGGATGTAAATAATGGCTGGAGGACTGTTCTTTTTCTATGACTATGATACAGAAATGCTTTTGCTCTACTGTTAGTGCAGTTTCTCATTGTCCTGTAAATTGCAATTTTGTAAAAAAACAAACAAACAAATGAACAAAATGAGGATTATTAGAGAAATGTGTTGCCGAATGAGTTATTTGAAGTTCAACAAATGCACATCGTCTCTCCCTCTGATTACGTTCAATGGATGAAAATCAAAATCATATATTCAGCAGGAAGATGCCTGGTAATGTTAAGATTATGTATTGGATATCAGTTGTTCTGCAGCTGTCCAAAGTGTCTGAGGTGCTTTTCAGTCAGTGCAGCTTTTTAATGCAAAGTTTAAATCAAGGATTTAAACTTTGAGATTGGAAAAAAAAAAATCACAAAATCTCTTATCTTTGGCGAAGTGAGCTCACCTCGCTGTGTGCATCAGCTGCTTTAGAATGTTCACATGAAGCCACGAGCTTCATCAGCAAGTTGGCTTCTTGTCACTGAAAAAACTTTCACTGTCAAATTATTAACCGACAAACTGTTCTCAGGAAAGCAGAAACATTAACGTGCATTTTTGACAATCTGGCTGAGGGAAACTGGGATATGACTGGAGGCCCCACAAAAGATCCTGCTGTGGTTAAGAAAATGTCAGTCTTTCTAAAAATGTAAGTTAAATGGATTACAAGCTGCCTCGCAGAACGCTGAAGTATTAGTATTAGATGGTATAATAAAAAGAAACTCTGAAGTAACCTCATAGAAGTCTTACGGGACAGTAACCCAGAGAAGGAAATGTGATATTTTCATAAGCCTTTTGAATAGTGATATTCCTAATGGCAGTCTGCGGCCCTCCATCACAAAAATGGTCAAGTTGAATGCAGCGTAACAGTCTCCACGGCATCTCCAGACCTTTTCATGTCTGTCACGTGCTCAGGCTGAACCTGCTCTCATGGACCTGCTAAATCTGGTATTATATGATTGGGCTCCACAGTGCCGGGCAGTGAGCACAGGGCCCACTAGAGGACGTCGGGACCTCAAACTACCCTCATGAAGTCTGTTTCTGATTGTTTGGTCAGAGACATTTACACCAGTAGCTGAAACTGATCAACAACCCACTCTGCCACATAACTGAACAGCTTAATATCCCAGAAGTTTACTTGGCTTGACGCCGTCCACCCGCTTATCAGGTCAGGTCGCGGGGGCAGCAGCCCAAAAGTGTTCCTTTAATTTTTTATCCTGGGCTCATAATTCTGATACTAATGATGACAAAAATGATGAATTCATTGATAGTGGAAAAAAACAAACAGTTGAACTGAAAATTAAACATCCTAAACAACTCCCTATGTTTTACACTTTTATTCAAAATACACATTATTGCCAACATTTTGTTAGAAATATGAATACAGAACATTTACTAACCCCCGAATGATGCCCACTGGACAGCAGCAGTGGGGACTTTTTTTCTGGACTATTGTATTCCTTTGCAGTGGTCCAACGTTAAGATATACTGCAGCTAAGAGAGACCACAGCACACAGGAAGGTCAGAGATCCTAGCTAACTGAGATAGACTGAAGCTGTGACAGTATGATTGATTGTAGCTGTGCAGGCTTAAGTCTAACAGATTATGGTTCAGTTATAATGCATGCAGAACTTCCTGTCAAGGAATCCAAAAGTACTCCAGAAAAAAAGTATAAAAAGAAAATAAACAGGCTAATAATTAAATACACTATTATATATAAACATGTAAATTTGGTCCTCTGGTTGATGTCAAGCGTACTTTGATCTGTTTTCATTGATCGGGTTCGTCGGTCTGCAGATATTGCGAACAATCGGAGATCTTTTTCACCTGACCGGCACTCAGACTCTCAGAGCACATGGGACACGCTGTCTCTGTCTCCAGCAGCCTGGAACAAAGTTCAGTGAGTGACATTTAAAATTTCTGTTAATTACAGTTTTACTTTCTGGCAGTTTGATAAGATGATCTCTGTCACTCTTTTGTGTTAACACCTTAAGAGAATACACACAGGAGACTGTTAACATAGCTTAGCATAAAGGCAGAAAATAGTAAAATGATAGTGTGTCTCCTACCAGAACAAACACCAAACTCTTATCTGTAATAAAGGATTTCTATTACATACATAAACCAGAATAACAAAATGACCATTTAATGGTTTTATGTGCTGCTCTATTTCTTGGTGTTTGTGAGTTTCATGTCTTGTGTGTGAGCAGCATTTTAGCAAGCAGCAGCTTTATTGGTGTGTGTGTGTGTCTAGCCATAGACTATATATAAAAGATGGACTTCTCCTCTGGATCTGAAAAGTGAAGGTAACGTGTTGTTGCTTCCAACTGGCATTCTTTCCACTACCAGCAGAGGGTGACTTTTGGTTGCAAAAACAAATCTGGCCCATTGATGTTTGCCGTGTGACATAATGCGCACATTGCTCAAGAGTTGCCCGCCATATTGGATGTGATACAACCACTGGTTGCAAGGGAAAAGTGTGTATTCCCTAACTGGCTGGCAGTGGCTTCTGGAAGTTGCTGGCTGTTGGTGGGTGAAATCGGTTGCAAAGGTGCTGCACCAAAAACCTCTTAGGGAAACTCATTACTGCCGCTTGTATTCGCGATCTTATTCTTTCGGTCACTACCCAAAGCTCGTGACCATAGGTGAGGGTAGGAACGATGATCTATGTTGCCTGGGGGCTTGTCCCCCTGGTAGGGTCTCCCATGGCAAACTGGTCGCGGGTGAGGGTCCAGACAAAGAGCGGTTCAGAAGACCCCTATGTCTGCAACAACGAGGGAACAGATTACCCTGCCTGGAACAGGGTTACCGGGGGCCCCACACTGGAGCCAGGCCTGGTGAGGGAGCTCGAGGGAGAGCATCTGGTGGCTGGTGCCCGGCTGGGTGCAGCCCGAAGAGGTTACATGGGCCCGCCCTCCTGTAGGCCTACCACCCGCAGGAGGCACCGTAGGGGTCGGGTGCAGTGTGTGTGTGTCGGGCAGTGGCCAAGGGCGGAGGCCCTGGTGGACTGATCCCGGCTATCGAGACTGCTTTAAGGTCTTTTTTTTTAAATAAATGTTAATTTCGTAAATTATGGTCCAAATGAGAGTAAAATAAACAAGAAAACAGTGTGATTTATGGTGTGGTTACTTTGCAATTAGCAAAGTCCTCGGGTTCTCGCTAAGATCCACTCGTCATTCATGTTTGGTTTCCAAAAACCAAGATGGCGACAGTCAGACTACTTGGTCGAGCAGTCCACAGAATAAGGGGCAACAGTGTGGTAGCTATGCCCACCTTTTATTATACGGTATGCTAGAATCTCACTCATATTTAGAATGTGCTCATAGCCCACCACTAAATCGCTGGTTATGTGGAGAAAATAGACTTGAAATAATCACATAGTAAGATCATAATATAAAAAATTTAAAAACACACTTTAGATTTATATGAACCCATCTATACTGAAAATAAAACGCAACCTTTGTAGACACCTGCGCTGAGCCTGTCTCATGTGCATCAGACTCTAAAACACAAATGTAATACAGCCTGTGTAGATGGCTTCACTCGCAGTAAGTAAGAAATGTTTTTGACATGTAAAAAACTCTAATGTTTAAAATGAGTGACACTTCCCTTTAAAGGGAACAAAAAGTTAATGGTCAGTCAAGCAAATGAAATCCACCACTGGTGAATTGCTAACTATGTGGTAATGGTTTTATGGTTTTTGACGTGAGTGTGCCACTTACAGAATAAACTGTGAGTACAGAGCAGGAAATTCACAATGAGGACAGATGGACCAGTCTTCTTTCAGCATGTGATAACCCTGAGGAAGATGAAGATGGTACAAGGATCAGATGAAGAGTATACAGGTCAGTCTTGGTAGAGTGCTGAGTGATCCATCCTGTGTACCGTGGCAATGCAGTAGGGGAGGTTGTTCTTGCAGGAAATACACAGCAGTTCATTCTGCGGCAGCTGGAAGCCACAGAAGGGGCACGGAGTAGTTTCCTCCTCCAGCTCTGATGTATCCGGACGTCTGAGGTGCAGATGAGAATTAAAACGAGGAGTCAGAGGCGCTGTGGGTGAGAGGAGGAGATAAAACAGAAGATGGATGGAGGGGGTAAGAATCAGACAGACTTACCGAACCATTGCCTCAATCTTCTTCCTGTACTTTGGGTCAATGTCATTTCGATACTCCGGTCTCATCAACATCGCAGCAAAGCTGAAGGACGAGTTCTTCAGTCCGGCTCGGTGACATTCGATTACTGCTGACGTCAGAATGGGAACAACATCTACACACACACAAACACACACTGATGAGTCCCCCATTTTGGAGGTTTTTCATCACCATGTCTGTTGTCATGTGACTTGGACTGTAGATTTTACTCACGTGCAGGAAACTTGCTGATGTTGTTGCTGACACGAATGAGCATCCGCGCCCCTTTTAAATGGTCTCCTCTCCTTACGTGGATCTAAATATAAACAAATCAGACACCACACTTACCTACAATTATGATGTAGAAGGGTTTCAGAAAGGTAACTGTACAAAGCCAATGAAAGCACTTCATTGTGCTGTGTTCTCTGAATTTAAAATTCCTGCTTACCTTCTCATTTCGCTCATTTGGCCACTCAGTGCAGCTATGCTTTCATCTATGCTTGCTTTATACAGCACATCTATCAAACTCCTTCTGTTCAAGTATAACTCAAGAATTAAGGAGCTGACCACAAAGAGCTTCAGTTTTTCCCTCATCTCCTGGTGTTTTTCTGTTCTTGTCTTTAAATTGATAAGGGCCCAAAATACAAAAATTGCAGGCAGTGCGCGCAGCTGCATGATAGACGTGTGCTGTTCTCACCTTGACCAGTAGGTAGGAGTGGAGGATCATCAGATTGGTGGCCATCTCAACAGGGATCTTAATCTTCTGAGCCTGCAGCTCTGTGTACATGCTGAACAGCACGTCATGGGCATTACGATAGTTTCCTTTAGAAGTTACACACAAATTATTGGAATCAATCATGTTTTATGGTGCTGTTACTGCCTACACATGAATATGTTTGTATGAATGTGTTTGCACCTGCACACTGCTCTTCTCTGGCGATGATGATGGCGGTGCGAGCTGCCTCCCTGTACTGCTGCAATGCCATATACAGACGGAACAGGTACTTTGCATCCTGGGAGAAAGGGAGAAACATCAACTAATAACCAACAGTTAGTCAAAAGTGTCCCTTTCAAATGTACTCAGGGCTCTATTTGTATAAATGAATTCAATATATGATACAGTAACAGCTGCTGCATTAATCTGCACAATATTATGGCTCTATGATTGACTGCTGACCTATCGATTAGGCCTCTCACCCTGTAACAGCTGGGATAGGGTACACTCAAACTCAAAACCAGCAAACTCACAACTAAAGCTACTTACTGAAAGGCATCACAAAGAATATATTCACCAAGCACAGGGAAGTGATTGTAAATAGGAGAATGGGACGTAAAAATATTGAACAACAATAATTGAATAATCAGAATATCACAACAAAGTCATATTTGCTGATTTCAATCTGAAACAAAAGGCAGAGTGATCCAGTGTACTGATTACCTTGGGCATGCTGTCACTTTCCCCCATCAGGTAATCTATCAGCTGATTGGTCAAAGAGCTGTCCTTGGCTTGGCCCACCTGAAACACACACATCCATAAAATGCATGTTCAATTAAATTGCCCATTTTGTTTTGTACACACACACTTCGTCACACAGGTCTCACCGTCTCAATCGCCATCTCGATTGCCAGGCTGTCTTCGGTGTTAGGGCACAACAGGAAGTGCTTCAGTGCCTGAGAATTGGCCAGAAAGAAAGAAACTGTTTGAATAATAGGAGTCCTAAAAATAAAAAAGAGCACCGCTGAGCGACTGCCAACGCTCGGCTGTTTTTAATGTCCAAATGATAGCAGGATTCTACACTTATCTACTACACTTATCTATAATTTTTTCTAATATTAGCAATGTAAAAAAGACTGAAAAAATGACACAAATTAATAATGTATCAGCCTTTTCCATAAGTCCTGTGTACGTAAGTTAGAAAAAAGCAAACAATAACAAGCACCTCTGAAATGACGAAACAGTGCTAACAAACATCATGCCTTCAAAAGCACCATTTGGACCATAAAGCATGAAGCATTTCTCCTGCTCTATGTGATGAATTTGAAAATCCTACATGACATCATTATCGAGTTATCGCGTTAACAGGATTTTCAGAAAATTTGACCACTGACCTTTACCTTGAGCCCAAGGTCACCTAGATTTTTAGTACATGCATCTATGGTGTGAATTTGATAATTCTAGGCCATTGTTCTTGAGTTATGGGCAAGGTTAAAGTTTTTGTGTAACAGAGGGTGACGCCGCCAAGGCTATGACAAATAGCTCGACTTCTTCTAACAGCCAAGCTAAAAATGACTGATGAGTGAATTAATGGCTCTTACTCTGCTGTACTGTCCACACTTCTGAAAGAACTTGCCAGCCTGCAGGTGTTTCTTCTCTCCCTCAAAGTACAGAGCAATGCTCTGGTAGTCCTCCTGTGTCGCCTCAGAGCCTGATAAACATAAAATCCGCCAGCCATGAAATTACAGTCAAAACTACAGATAATTAAACAGAATTACACCGACACAAAACAGCTCAGGCCTCAAGCAAATACTTGAAAAATGAAACAAAGTTCAGATTTCCAGAAACTGGCAGACTGACCGATGATATCTGCGTAGACCTCCATCTGTCCGTGCTGCTGTGCCAGCTGGAAGGCTTCATCATTGCAATGGGATAAAACCAGGAAGTGGATGGCTGAGCCATAGTCGTTCAACTGCAGGAAGAACCTGGGGCATACGTGAACAACCAAATGGAAACAAACAGAGCTCAAACAATAAGCTGACAGAAAACTAATAAGCACCAGTCTTATTAGAAATTAATCCTTAAAGCATTTAAATATCAAGTACACCATGCCACAGCTGTTCCCAGTTTCTTTTGTGATTACTGCAACTGCCGTCCTTCAGTTAATAACATTTACATGCCAAACAGATGCACTGAAATCTCTCTGGTGCAGCTTTAGAATTTGTTTTGTGATTCTGTATCAGCTGCCAGTTATGTGGACTTCATTCTGGAGTGGTCACTAAAAAAAAAACCAAACAAACATGTTACTGCTAAGGTTTTTGTACTGCCAGGGCCTTTAATTTGTCTGAAGTGAAACACACTTATCTGGAAACCTAGAGAGCAAATAAAGACATGAAATATTGAGTGTACGGACAATGTTAGAAAAGTGTTATTTTGTTAGTTTTTAATGTCAGTAAAAAAGCCCTCATTTATTTGTGTGTACCTGGCTGTAGTCTTGCTTATCCTACCTGGCAACCATCTTTGCTCCATCGATGCTCTGCGTCTCTCTGACGATGCGAACAGCTTCTTCGGGATTGTTCAGGTGGTCCAGCAGCACACGGATCACGTTGTCCCAGTCCTTTGCGCTCTCGTAGGCTCGTGCTGCATCCTTGTATCTGTGCACACGGCACACAGGACATCAGATTTACTTTCAGCAACCTACTAATCAGAGCACACAGGTACAGAAACTAAGAACCTACTTGCCATCCGCCTCCTTGGCCTTCGCATACTGCAGGTGAATCTTGGGAGAGGAGACGTTTGGGAGCAACTCTCCCACCTTCGCCCTGATTAAGAAGTAAAATAAAGCGGAATTACATCTGTGAGGAGGGAAACTTGCAGATCTGAAGTGAGTGTCAGTGTGTGTTGACATTTGACTCACCAGTTTTTGCAGCGAATGTAGACCGAGGCTGCTTTATCATAATACTGTCCTTTTTCATAGAGCTGAGCAGCTTCAGAGTATTGCTGTGATAAAGAAAAAACACACAGAGATGAAGATATAAATAAGACACACCACTCATTAGCTGACAGTCAGAAACACACTCTTAATTTTACCACCTCCTCTGATCTTGCCAAACCAAACCACACAGTACGGACTAAAACGTACACTGGATTTGTTGTGCTTCATTTCTGTTGCTTAGGTGAAAGTCAGTTTTTGCTCCAGTTCTTTCAAATCTCCCCTATACTTGTGATAATGATAAAGATGCTTATTATATTTTGAAATTCTCACAGATGTTCCTTATCCATAGAGCCCAAGGTTCTAAATTTTGGTCACATGGTTTTGGAGATTCAACTTCCTAAATTTAGGCACGCTTTTTAGATGGAAATGTCTGACAAAAGTGTGGGGCTGACTCGACCTTCATGCTCTCCAGTATGGCTCCACATTCTTTCTTGAGGATTCTGCTCGGGTGCTGAATAGCCTGAGCGGCTCCTCTCCTGATGTCACCCATCCTGATGGACATCCTGGCCACACCTGCCTGGCACGCCTCGTCGTGTTCCTGGAACTGCACGGAGAGAAAAATGGGGACAAACGCTTTGAAATAGGCAGCATTAAAAACATTTTATCTTCTTCATCTCTGTCTGGAACCTTTGCTGCTATCTTGTGTAATAAATACAAAGAAAAAGTGTTTCCTTTTAAATATAAACAGAGGGGAAAGGTGGGCAGGAGATAAGATTCTAGGTCAAATTTTCAGCTGTAAAGTATGAATAAATAACAAACATCAGTTAATTAATTTTTTTAATTATAAAAAAGAAGAACATTAAATAGGCAACATGAGATGGACTTACTTTACTATTGTGGGTCATGCCTTTTTCATAGTGTGCCAAAGCATTAACATAATCTCCACTACAAAGAGAGGGCGAGAGAGAGACGTTTAATGACAGTGTAAACAAATCAGTAAATATGTGATGTGTGTAAACACTTACACAAATTCTAGATGAACAGCATATTCTTTGGATATAAAGGGAATCTGATCTTCTGCTAGGCTCTTGGCTAACATGAGGGCACTATCCCAGTGCAACAGGTCTCTTCTCATCTAATACAAAGATACACACACACACACACACACACACACACACACACACACACACACACACACACACTACTAAATTATACATTACTACTTGTAATTATAACTTAACATTTTAGTTCAAGTGACACTAGAAAAATACAAGCAGTCAGTTTTGGTCTCTTAAATGTTTGCATAAATACGAACACACCTCCAGAGCAGTGATTGGGCAGCTTGAGGACAGATAAAGGTCTTGGGCCCGGTTGTAGTCTCCCAGAAACATGGCCAAATGACCTGCCAGTAAATTCATCTCCTCTATACCCTGGAAAGAAAGAGTGGGGTAAATTCTAAGTGAAATTGAGAGAGGAATCAAAGGGACAAGTCTAAAATTAGAACATAGAGAGCGCTGTCTGTCAGGAGGTGTGTGTGAGACACACAAACTAATTACATGTATATACCTGGATGCTCTGCAGTGACAGGACCATGCCCACATTGCCACTCATGCGGTACACCTGTATAGCCAGCTCAACCTCCATGTGGACCAGACAGGCTTTGCCTAACTCTGCCCAGTCTGCATCAGTGCCTGCAGACTTGCACAGAGCCCAGGCTTTGTGGAACCTGGACAAGAAAGATTACGTTATTTATAAGTCCTTCACATTTCTCCTTGCCTCCATTAAAATTGTCATCCACTGCCTGAAAATTGCGATTTTCAAAGTCACATGACTTGGTAATCTCAAGTGAAGATATAAAAGTGGGCAAGAGGGATGGAGAAGCCTTTCTGTGCTAAAAAATAAGTACATCAGTGGAAAGGCACGACAGTTTATTTCAGATGATTTGTTTTACTATTTAATGGCAAATATATCCAGATCAAGTTTGGATTTTGTTGTTTCTTGGGATAAAATGTTGTAAATTAATAACAGTAATAACTGTAGTAAAAATCTCTTCCACATCTTTCACAAGAAACCCCCCCCCCCAAAGAGCACCGCTTAAAATACAAAATACCCCCGTGATACTGTATTAATCTTGATCTTGACCCCAGTGACCCTATATACATATAAGCTATTTACCCATGAAGTTTGGTAAGTGTAGACCGAATGGCTCTGGCCACCCTCCATGGGTGTCCACATAATATGTCCCATCTTTTGACAGATGTATAAAAATCTTTAATCTTTAGCAGCATCTTAGAAAACCGACCAAAATTTAAATGTGAAACAACAGCAGTATCGCTTTAAGGCCTTTTCCACAGGGAGCACACACAGTTCAGCATTTCCTGCATCGCTGACCTTTTGAGCATGAGAGCATGAGCGAGCTGCTTGCTGAGTTCTGTTGATGAATCTGTCGCTGTGCTGCTTGTGTGCTTCAGGAATGCGTGTGTGTCCAAAGCCACTTCACTGAGCTTACCGCTCGCCGTTTGACAAGTCAGCTCACCATTGTAAAAGAGCAAAGGCTTCTGGGAAAAGGGGAGCGCAGTGCTCCCCACTAACACCGCCTGTGGGCCTGAGCGGAGTCACAAAGAGAACAATAATGATTAAAAATATCACATGTAGTGGATTTGAATACATGTGACGGTAAATACATCTGTCCCATATTTTGACACATCCATTAGACGTATTGCTTTGTTCGGATTTACGCACATTCCAGACATTGATGATAAAAAGTCAGGAGGTCCAGATCATCATGACCCTTATCTCGTAAAGATCTCAGGAGATATTACTGCAGAGCCTATTTTATTTTCTATTTTTATGAATGATTTGGGCAACAACATTCTAGCAAATATACATCTTTATGCTGATGATACTGTTATATACACACCTGCTCCCTCTGTAGGGCAAGCAGTACAAGAACTTTAGACTGCATTTCACTCATTACAAACTGTGTTGCTGCATTTAAAATTGGTTTTAAATAGTTTGAAAAAACTAAATTTATGGTCTTTTCAAAACCTTGACAAGACCTTGACCTTGTTACATCTGATAGCAAACCATTGAAAAGATACATGCCTATAAGTATCTGGCTATATGGCTAGATGACAAGTGGGAACTGATCATTCCCACTGGTCATTTTCTTATCACTTCTCTATGATACTGTGCCATCTCCTTACCATAGATGGTGGTTTTATGGAAGGCATAGGTGTAGACTTTGTCATCGTCATAAGCTACAAACACTCCTCTGTCTGCATGCCAGTTGTCCCACAACACTCCTGTGATGGTGGGTGAGAAGTCAGGGAGCTCAAAGCAGGACTCTGTTGCCTGCATTGAACACACACACACACACACACACACACACACACACACACACACACACACACACACACACACACACACACACACACACACACACACACACACACACA